>JAUKNK010000563.1:47500-111776 GCA_030765055.1 Mantis religiosa | reverse complement strand
CACGTTTGCACGTTTGATGACCGTGTTGTGCATCTGACGTCATTCATACTCTGCATCAGCTAACTTGTATCGCATGCGAGCGCACATCTCTCCGGCCTTCAGCTATATTAAATGTCAAGTTCATACACATAATGAGTTTGAACTTTAATTAAGTTTTATAGAATTACTGTCTATGTAAAACATCGTTTAAATTATATAAACAGAAATGTTACTAGAAAGAAATAAAGAGTAATCCTCAAATGTTTGAACTGTTATAATTTATAATATTCACGACCGTTATAAAGCCTTGCCATAGTGAATCAACACCGAAAATGTTTTAGCGTTCTTTATCACAATTGGCTTTCCGCTTCTTGCTGCAAAGATTCAATAATAAAACAAAAGAGAAAATATAAACTCGATTAGTATTTATGTATTTACCGCGATTTGTTACACGTGGGATAAGAAGAGATCTCATGTACCAAAAGTCATCATTGGCACAACCTGTCTGAAGACTGAATGCAAACGGCCATAGTGGAAGCTTGCGTTACCATTCCCTGTACCGTTCGGCAATACAGCAGCTGAGTCTCTTACAGTGGAAGAGTTCGAATCAAGTCAAAATATAGAAACCGTCAAACGCTCACAAGGTAGAAAATTAATATTCAATGTGTTACAGTTTTGTAAAGAAGAGAAACGTAGAGGTCTAATTATTACGTTAAATAACGGTACAGTAACGGCAGTGAACGAACTGTACATATTATAATGAAAGAGGTTCAAAATTCAAAGTCTACGGGAGAAAAACTTTCAACATCGTCCACATCCAAAAAGATTCGAACTCGATGAGTTTGAAAAAAAATGTGTTGTGTGCATACCTCTTCTCGAGTTTTAAGAACACAGAAGAGAAATTCCTACAGTGCGTCAACTAATGAATGGAGTTATAGAAAAGGTCCCTTTTGCAGGTAAGAGGACATATTCTGGAGAATACTTAAAGGAATGGGAGATCGATTTCTCAAGAACAAAAAATATGCATCCTCTTACGTAGGCTCTGCTGATATTTTGAAGGTCAGACTGTACTTGTACTATACACTGGAGTTCTCTGACCTCTCTAAACCCAGCCATGCTACACCAGTAACTTCTCATAACTGCACTCATTTGTCAGACACATAATAGAGTATGGAGCTTACCTGGGACACCGAACACCTTGAAATATAAACACCGTCCGGACTGCTAAGTCATTCCATTTGTGTTGGAATGTTTGTTTAGTGAAGGTCATAATTCGAGAGTCAGTGGGCAGGTTTCGTCTTGACACAGTTATACTGACCACTCCTCGAACATTTAAATTCATATAACTTTAACGTTTTAGTTAGTAGCGATTTCACTCTTGCCATAAATGTAGGTTTCGATCGGCGCTTATGAAATTCAGAAGATCATCATCAAAGCTCTATAACCTTTCTGAACATGACAAATTATGTTTCACGTTTTTTTCACTGAGGGGAGGGGATATGACGCCACAAATTATAGAAACGATATATGAAATTATAATTAGGAAAGGAAATTTAGACAGAAAACGTTCCAGAACCACGTTTAGAGCACTTGCCCAACATTTAGAATTTGAGAAGTGAGCAAAACCTGGAACAAATGAAATGAAACCACTTTTTGTGCTTTCTTCAAAGGGCTCTCCCGTAATCTACACAAATGCTTCAACGTATGTTGCGTTTGCACCTTTATTATACAAAAACAAAATCTTGCACTCACACTACTTTCCCTGCTCACTATTTTACAATCTTTTTTTTTAAATTACCTATGAAATAATAATAATACACTAATGAAGTGACTAAATAGTTAACGAAGCAACCAGCTTTTATAATAGTTAAACTATAAGGTATGCTTAAGATTACATACGGTGAAGAGAACGAAACAGGCAATATATACCTTTACAAGACAAGTGCGTCAATGTGACAACGCAGTAACGCTTTTGGGAAATCTTAGACAAGGGCTGAAGGAGGAATTGCTCACCTAATTGGGTGAAGCTGTGTGTTGCGACCTAAAAGAGGCGTGGTCACTGTCGTTGCCATAGAAACTTCTCCCTCTCTTAACCTTCGAAGGAACTATCCGGATCCTAAAGTAATTTAAATTCGACGGTAGCTGATATCACAAGGCAGGGAAGCGAGCTATGTTGTTGCTACGCAGATACAGTGAAGCAGTACATGAATTAGTTGCTCAACTGAGTTCTGTAGGGAAGTCTGGTACGTACCAAGCTTCGTGGTGAAGAGCCGGCAGGCCGTGAAAAAGTGCAGTAACCAGTTCAGAGGTCAGTGAGTGTAGCTCCAGGTGAGGGATCGCCGAGCTTTCAGAGCACCTTACGTATGAATATCGGAGTTGTGTTGTGTAGCTCCGCATTAGAGGTGGACCTGTGTGTAGGTCAGGTACGCAGGGTGCGTGCTACAGAGATTTAAATGACATTATAGAGACGTGCGGAAGTGTTGCATTTGTGTAAAAGATTGTACGTTAGCATTGAGCTAACGATTTTGGTGAAAATAAAGAAGTTTGAGATTTTGTCACAATAGTCTGTGATTTAAGTCCCTAGGTTTGTGTGCAGTCCATACGAGGAGGGCAAATTAAGAAAGAAGAATTATTTAATATCTAATATATTTTTTTCGTATAGCAGGGCAGGAAATGTAATGCTCATATCACTCCTGTTCGTCTCGTTAAGCCTTCCACGAACACAGCGTATTAAAGGAGGATTTCCTTCGTTGCAATATGGGGGACAAAAGTGAGACTTAATGGATTGGATAGCAGACGGTTGGCTTATGAAGAGCCTGAAAAGCGCCCGAAATACGACTCGTGTTCAGTGAATTAACGTCAAAGATAATCCGGATCTAGCAGCGACAATTCGCGAAAACAAGCAAGAGAAGAAACAAAAGCCTGTCTGGTAATGCCATTGCATGGCAGAAAACCTTTGATAAGCATTAAAGCATTTCGCATGTAGTTTTTTAATGCTAGGTACCACTTATGTTGCCGGGTCAGAGACTTTCAATTCATTATGCAACATGGTCTGCTTTGTTTCAACACGCGGCTGCAGAAGAGACACAGATCGATACCGGGACCTGCATCTATTCCTCCATTAGAGATGGTTCTTTCTACAATAGGCTCGTTTAATAGCGGAGTACAGCATATAGCCCCGGCATGTGTCAAGGTTAATTCCGGAACGTACAGCTTATGTGTATATGTATCTAATAAATACATTATCCCAAACGCAAGGGGCCTGGCCCCCCAAAAGTGCGCCTTTGAAGTGGCTCACAGGCTGCAATTCCTAGCGGCCAATTTGATCAACTTTTTTCCTCGTCATTTTCTTTGGTCACTTGGTTGCTACTTTAGCTTGGTTGCAAAAGCTTGGTTGCTACTTTAGCTTTCCGCGATTTCCGTCTCTACATTTCATCACGCTATCATTTAATGAAGTCTTTGGAGAGTCGAAAGTATCGACGAAGGGTAGATCTGGCGTAGTTGTGTGGTGGAACGTTCGCTCTGCAGTTGCTGTTCTCGGTAGAGGGGCGGCGCTGTGGTATTCGTTTGTAGAAACATTGTTTGCTTAGCATTGATTTTGTTCTCCTGTTATCTTTAAATGGTAAAATGGTAAAATATTAATATTGTAAATAAACAAATTCAGTCTGAGGAACCTGCTAAATAAACCACTGAGAAATACAATCCCCAACAATTTGAAATCTGGAATTTATCAGATTAATTGTGAAACCTGTGAAAAAAGCTACATAGGCAAAACTAAGAGAAACTTGTTAACCAGGCAAAAAGAACACCAGAGGAACATTAAGTTAAAACAAACAGAAAAATCTGCAGTTTCGCACCATTTTTGGACAGAAAACCACAGCATTGGCCACAACATTAAACTGTTAAAATCTTTAAGTACACCCATAGAATTGGATATTTGGGGAAAAAAAATATTCATAAACAAAAACCGTGATAAAGTTATAAATTTTGGAATTCCGGCATTAAATGAAGTATTAAAACTTAGTGCCCCTAACACCAGATGGCAGAGTGATCAGAGCTCCGTAGTAGTGGAAGAAGAGGGAGGTTCATTTAGTCACCAAACAGCTGAGGATGAGATCGAATGATCTTGAAAACGTTTCAATTATACAAGTGAAGACTGAGTGTAAACATAGTGACTCATAAATTCAAACTTAAATATTAATATTGTGTTTATTGTGCAAATATGACTAGTTTAAAATGTTAAGATACTGGGCCTTAGAATATGTTACGTAATTTTTTATTTTTTAAACCCCGAAGTCGAGATCTGTGAGGTTACTTATTGAATGGAAAAGAGAGAGAGAGAGAGAGAGAGAGAGAGAGAGAGAGAGAGAGAGAGAGAGAGAGAGAGATGCTGCAGAGATGAAGTGGCTTCACGCGCCCATAAGCACACCCGCTGGGTAAACCCATGTCCTCCATTCTTCCCTCGGTCAGACTTGCAATGGTCTTATGTACTATACCTAACTGACTACTAGTTCGATTATACGAAGCCTACAATTTGGGGACTACAGTATACATACGTCACGACATTGCAACTTCGCGAGTAAAGTGGCGCTGTCGATAGCGAATGTGCCGAATCCCGATCTCGCCGCTCTACAGCCCGATCTCCTGCTCGGATGGCACGTATCACCCTTTCTACCTGTTCTCTCTCGCTCTCCGTGTTTGTAGATACCGCTTTTAATGCCGTTTCCATTGAACCATAGAGTTAATGAATAGCCTTCGGCGCAGTGGGGATCTGATCTGACATTTGCCAACTACCACACACAAAGACCTATATTGGTCTCAATCAAATCTGTACAGTCTTTTTGAAATACATTGGCTTCAACATCGTACTTTCTCTGCAATAAACAGTAAGCAGAACAGTCATTTCAACTTCGATGCCAAAATTTTACTGAAAATAAACTTTCTGAACTTAAGACAAAACATGTAAGTTAAGCACCGTCCAAAGATGCAAAACAAAGATTTTCAAGAAAATTCCCTACTCTAAACTACTACCAGCAAAAATATTTCCAAAATGTTCATTTTCTCAAAAATGGCCCTAACGACTTGTGTTAAAACATGTTTAAGATAGTTTTGTGACAAATTAAATGTGACTGGTAAATAAGCATTTCTAATGTATTTTTTGTTACTGGGTTGAATTTTCAAACCTATCGTATTCCTTATTCCCCTTGTACCGGCAAGAAATATACAATAGACTATGCTTATCTCGATTAAATACTAGACTCCGGTTCCCAAGCTCACGGGTTCAAACTCGGCGGAGGGAGATGGATTGTTTCAGACGTAAAAATGCGTAATTAGTACAGCTTCCTTTAGTAGTGAAGTAAAGTCAGTGGTCCTACATCGTATATTTACGACACGTAAACGAACCTGGAGCCTAATTGGGACCTCTGAGTAAAATTAAGCAATTTTTCACGCCCAATATAGAATGGGACGCTGACAACCACAGTAGTTTAAAAAATCTATAAATAAAACCTCAATTGCATCTACATTAATTGAAATACGAGACAGAAAAATAAGCGTTTGTATTGGAAAATTCAAAATTATAACAAGGAATATCAGGAAAATGGTTACCTTTAGAAAAAAATGAGTATGACACAGACTCATGGACTGTGTGCTGCGATTTAATCAAACGCAATATAGTCAATTTTTAGAAAATTAAAATGTTCCAAACATTTTCCAAATAAAGGGCAGTTTTTGTCCACCTCCGTAGCGTAGATGGTAGTGTGTGTGCCTCATGTTCAAGAGGTCCCGAGTTCGAATCTCGGTCAGGGCGATCTATCTGGATAAGGCTTTTTCCATGGTTTCTCTTATACTGGAAGATAAATGTCGGGAAACTCTAAGCTCTATGGACCCTGGGCTCATTTGTGTATCACTTCACCCGTTTCATTCATCGTCCGATATGAGCAGTAAATTGAAAGTGCATTTCCAACCGGTCATTGAGAAAGTTGAACTTTTATTTTCTTTACATCGATCCACTAACAGTGGTTGTACACGTCACCGGTGTAATGTAGAATTACTACTATTTTCTTTTTCTTCGTCCCTTTCTTTCTCCTTCCTCTTTGTTCCTTCTTCCACCTTCTTCGCCTTTCCCTACTAAGCAGTTTTTAAACCGTTCTCGATTATGTTTCATTTTCATCTAGTCGCTTCATTCTTTTCCTCTGTGATGTAATACCTCCTTTATTTCTTCGTTGTCTTCCTTCCTCTGTCCCCGCTTAAAAACCTTTTGTTTTATGTTGTTCATTCATATGATGCGAAGCAGATGGTGCTAATT
The DNA here is from genome assembly GCA_030765055.1 of Mantis religiosa. Taxonomy (NCBI): domain Eukaryota; kingdom Metazoa; phylum Arthropoda; class Insecta; order Mantodea; family Mantidae; genus Mantis; species Mantis religiosa. The sequence goes on along the minus strand of JAUKNK010000563.1, from coordinate 105,490 downwards.
TTATTGCGTACTCGCATTCCTCCCCTATCCATTTTAATCTGTGGGTTGAATTGAACGTTGGTTTGGAACACCCAAAACAGTTATTTACCAAAATCTCTAGTACTTAGTATGAGTGTAGATTGTAACGAAGAGCTCTAATCCACTAAGTAAGTTGCACTGTATCGGTAAAGTTATGCATGTAAATAACACTGTTTTGTAACGTGAGATTCAAAAACCTCCGAACCGGCTGCGATGTGTCCTGCCTGTCCGCGTCCTCGGCGCTCGTCGCCGTCTGCCTGATATTTTTCACAACGAGGCTTGATTCCACCTTCATAGATGTGTGTACATAAAATTATCGTTATTGAAACTGAGAAATCTAATATTATTCGTGAAGTAGCCTTCTATGATAGAAGGTGAATGGTGCGCCATTAGCGGAAACACTTATACAGCCATTTTTTTTCGAGTCAACAGTTAACGCCCTTACATACATGAATACAATTTTGCCACGCTTTTTAGAAAATTAACAGACAGCGTTACTTTCACTTTTATCGGCAAGACTGTAACATCTCATAGACCAATATTGAAAGCCTTTAAATGTATTTTTTAATAATGGTGTATAGTTCATTCGCGCATTTGTATGTAGCGGCAGTCGGCGATAAGCGCCAAGGACGCGGACTGGCAAAACGCCACACAGCCGGTTTGGAGGTTTTGGATTCTCACGTACATGTAAGCTGCACTGTGACATGGGCAGCTGGAATGTATATTACGAGAAAATCTGCTGAATGTTTTTTTTTTTTTTGGGGGGGGGGGGGGAGGGGGACCGATTGTGGGACCACACTCAGGTTCCATTCCCTTGCGATTCTATAAACATACAATAACAAATATAACAAACATTTATAACATTTCCGTTGTTTGTTTTACTTCAGTTAGGCCAATAACATTCGGTACTCGAAATGTCCGCAAGATTATTTATTTTTTAAAACACTTAAAGTAATGGCAAATGTTTTTTATAGAAGCTAAGCGATCATTTGGAACTTGTTCATCTTCACTAATTTTCTTCTGAATATATTGCCCTTGTGAAACCTCACATTGATTTTTATAAAATATACGAAAATGGTAAACTACGCTCTCTCTCTCTCTCTCTCTCTCTCTCTCTCTCTCTCTCTCTCTCTCTCTCTCTCTCTCTCTCTCTCTCTCTCTCTCTCTCTCTCTCTCTCTCTCCTCCAATAATTTTAGTGATGCAGTACAAAATCCTTTTTGAACACGAGGCATTGGGTGCAATTTAGCATCATCAGTGCTCTTATAGTTTTTGTAACCGGGGCCCCTGGCTCGGTAAGAACCTGCTATCGAAGTGTTTTGGTGCGCCCAGTCGTGTGCATTGTTCGGAGAGAACTGGCAACTTCAAAAACATCGAAGAAAGAGGAAGATGTTTTTGTTACGCGTTAGCTGAAAAGCGAAAAAGAAAACAAAAAGCACAAAAACAAAAGGGGAGGTCAGTGCACCCTGAATGTTCACTCCTCCCGAGAGAAAGGATGTGCTTCTCTGGTTTCACTCAATGTACCATTTATTGTAAATGAGCTGTTGTGAGGGGCCCTTACTCTGATATACAGCAATAAAAAGTAATTCACTTGTTTAGTTCTACTGCGTGCTCCAAGACTACTGTACCATTATTGGGGATGGTGATTGTTTTTGTACCAGTTATGAATTTACAGTTTTACATTTTCAAGAAAATGTGTATAAATTCAGTAAATTGTATATTTTGAAATAACATTAACGTGAGATTAAAATTACACTGTACACAGTTGATAGATAAAAATAGAACAAACTGATACAGACCAAGCATAATAAGGGGGGAGGGGGCAGAAAAAGAGAAATCTGTACTAATGCTAAATCGGAATAATAAAATGTTATACAATACAATCAAACAACTAAGTACTCTTAAAACGCTTCTTGTACCAGCTTTAATTTAACCGAAATACAGATTTGTACAAATGGCTCCAAAGAAACTGGACGCTTTGTAATTCCGTTCTGTTTGCACGACCAGAAATTGGGCGGGAACACCGATGACTTCCCTTTCTGAGAGTAAAACTGCTACTGGCAAAATCAAGAATAATACGGAACATCTCGGAAGTGCTTAACGCACCAAAAATTTGACAAACTTGTGCTTAACAAGATTTACATTTTTGTGTATTAAGATTCCCTCCCGCTCGCCCTCGGTTTACCAGCTATGCAAGTCATACAGAATGTACAAGCCCTCTGAACACATTCCCAGAAAATTCAATACATACATTTCATTATCCATTAAAATAAGTATTTAATATGGTAACCTTGTTTTTTAATTTACGTCCTACAACGTTAAGTCATATCGGACGGTGAGTGAACTGGGTGAAATGTTGGTCATATGAGTCCAGGGTCCATGAAGTTTAAAGTTACCCGACATTCGTTATCCAGATAACTCACCCTGACCGAGATTCGAACTCGGGGACCTCTTGCACGTAAGGTAGACATGCTACCATCTACGCTACCGAGGCGGGCATCAAAATCGTTGAGAGCCCTTTTTGATAAAATAAATTCCTCCCTAAAAGGACAGTTTGGTGTCAGAAGCTTCCTTTAAAAGTATTTGTGACATCCTTGGTAGTTTTTTTTTATTTACTTCCTCCAACGTTAAATCAATACCGGACGATGAATGAAATGGGTGAAATGATGCTCGAAAGTGTCCGGGGTCCATGGAGGCTAGAGGTACCCGACATTCATCTTTCAGGATGAGGAAAAACCTCGGAAAACCCTTATCAAGGTAACTCGCCCTACCCGAGATTCGAACTCGGGACCTCATGAACGTGAGGCACACCGCTAACATCTACGCTACCGAGGTGGGCTTCCTTGGTAAATGTTGGCCTTAAATACGAATATACCAGTGATAAAAAATAACGGAAATTTTCTTTTTTATTTTTATTTTTGTTAAAGAATCTTTAATTATTCATAAGCATTAATTTTGTCCCCTTCAAAATTATCCCTCTCGGATATAATACTCTCAAGCCAGCGCTTTATGAACTCACTTTTCGTTATGGTGTTCAGCGATTATGTTCTATCTCATAAATGTTGGCAAACAACGACTTTTCATGGTTCTCTTCAGCCTCGGAAGTAGAAAGAAGTCGCAAGGAGCCATGGCGAATGCGATAGCTAAGACAACATATTTTTTTTCCTTCCCAAAAAAAAATTAACGAACGAAAGCATTGAGGTGTGCGCGGCAGCATTTCGCGAAGCAGTGTCCAAGAGTGTCTACCTTTGTGATAGTGATTCGGCGATTTCTAGAACCATTCTCTTTACTTATTCCACACTGTGGTCAGAAACTGATGTGCGAGGGCGTCCAGAGCGGTCGTCGTCTTCCTGACCCTCTTTGAAACGTTTCTACCAGTCGAAAACTCTTGTCTTACTCATAGTAGACTCGTCAAAAGCCACAGTAAGATACTACCCACCCCATGGCCCAGGAAATGACAACAGCGATAATAAACTCCACGAAGACAACATCGGTCACTCTTCAATGGGTCAAAGGCCACGCGCGACTAGAGAGCAGACTACTTAGCAAAGACTGCAGCCAGCTACAAATCCTCGATAGACTATAATGCAATTCCACTAAACACGCAGATACACAGAATTACCACCTGCAAAAACATATCTGAGATCTGGAAATAGACTAAACATAAAATCGGCGTGTTGGTTGGAAGCAGGGCGGAATATACGACAGTGTCAATAATTCTATCCTGAAACATTAAGAAAGGCAACACTGCACGGACACAAATGTGGTTGATAATGGCTTTTTACCATTATTGCCTGAGTGCAGATTATCCTAATTTATCTGCATTCAAAAAGTGGCTCAGAGCAGAGCGATACAAAATGCGTAGATATCATGAGGTATGGACCGATTTAAATGATCAACTAGATCTCACTTGCTAAATTTTGCACGGGTGCGCACACCGATTCTTTCTAAAATGTTGCAACAAAATGTAACCACACATGAATAAATAAAGTAAAATCAGCCCTCCCACTCTAAAAAAAAACTCAAATTAAAAGTGATATACTTATTAAAATAAGTACATGTTTGAAACTTAAGAGGAATGAGGCAGCAGAGAGTGTTATTTCTCATATTAAATATTACCTGGCTTCATTGCATAATTCTATTTTCAGTTTCCAGGAACAATTTATTCTTTCATTTCAAATATATCTCTTTTCATTGTTTATGAAATTGCCTTACAGTAATCTAGAACAGGGATGCCAATCGCCTCCATAGGGACTTCTGTAAGTAGCTCCCTTCCATTTGTAATTTCGTACAGTGCTGGCTATTTTAATAGTGGATTAAGGTACCTATCAGATGTTCACACTAAAAGATGTGAAACATTGGTGAATCAGTTGAATTCTTTAACTTTTCTGATAATTTTTCAGTTTCTGAAATAGTGCATACTCAATAAAACAATGTAGTGATGGCAGAACCTCGAGTAAAATACTCGAATAATTATTATAGATAATAAAATGGATTAAATTTAAAAAAAGGGGGGCAAGCAATTACTCAGACTATTACTTCAAACTTTGGAATCCACTCTATTACATAAACTCAGAAAATGCTACCCACACCAAACCACTTATCTTACACATATACCACAGGTTAGCCATATACCTTTGGTCATACCACATTCTCACTTAATTTCTAACATGGCTGCTTTAGATCCTACCTGTTTAAAATTAGAAGAAAAAAAAATCCTCAAAAACGCAACTGTCGAGAGGAAGTTCTTACGGCCCTGCCATCTATTGACAGATTCGCAACAGAAAGACCAGTTGTACTCATGTCAACCCCTTGCCACTGGTTCTATCAACACAAAAGAATTGACCTGTTTCCTCAAGAACGTCCTCTGCCCCATCAAATAAAATAAACACTATCTCTTAATATCACACATTTCTGTAAATCCCCCATGATATATCTGAAAGTGAAACAAGGGTTGCAACACAAATGTGAACAAATAAATAAGAAAGCAACCATCAGCGTTTCAAAGACGGTGCTGCACCTCATTCGATTTTTAAAACAAAATTTAATGCAAATTATGGAAAAATTCGCCGAGCTCTCAAAAAACGAATAACCTATTCGACTGTCAACAATCAACTTAACATCCAAAACAGCTGAGAATGCTAACATACATCATGAACATGAGTACCAACAAGATAAATAAAAAGGCTTTAAAATTGGATTATAAAGACCACCAATTTAAAAATATTCTCATTTTTGATCACGCCCTAACACCTACTGTACGCACAGCGTTGAGGCATGTTGACCACTGACGAGCGCTGCTTTTTCGCTTGTCTAGTTTACCAACAGCGAAATATTACAATCCTGACGAAATACAAATTAAGCTGTGTGTCTGAAAGGTTAGCCAATTAATTATTATACACAAATATAAATTATCATTGCAGCCGCCGTTTTGTCGTTTGACAAAATATGGATTTTGATTCTCTCTTGTTTCTGCTTGTTACAACATACAATCACTTTATATATTAATTCTCACGCCTCGATCTATGTCATGTTGCCGTGATTGCATATGTACAGAGCATACATACACTGTCTCACCGTGTACGTGCGACAGGCTTGCGTAAACAACTCCGTTTATCATATTTTCCAATATCGTCCACCATGTAGTACTTAAACACGACAGAAATTTCATTTCGAATTTTTCAATGAAGCTTATTACTTACTACAGGAATGTCTTTATGATGCTTTCCCAAAGAACTCTGGAAGGGTCGTACCCTTCATAATGTAGCAGTTGTCGTAAATTGGTGTTTATTACCAACACAGAACTGCCACGATCGATTGCAACTGTCAACCAAGCGACAAGTTTGGGGATAAGCTTGTGGTGGTAGTCTGGACAGCTTTATCCTGCCGCTCATTATCTCGACACTTCTAACTGGACTACGTACACCAAAAGGTATCAACTCGAGCTAACGTGAACAAAGGAAAACTGAGTTAATTCTGCAAGTCTCTCAGCGTCAACTTTGTGTTGTAACTGTTTCTCACTTAGAAATACGAAAGGATTCACGTATGAATGTAAAATCTTATCTACTTCGTACAGCATTACAAACATTTGAAACCTACATTCTGTACGAGTCTTACTAAAGTTGTGAGCAACTCTTTATTAAAAGTTCCAACAAAAAAGACTGCAAGATCCTAATCTACAGACTATACACCACATGTCCCCAAATTGTGATGTCACTGGCTTACGTCACGTGACCACAGGCACTATTTTTAAAATGATGCACATCAATATTTCGTTTCAACCACTTCTATCATCTTTTATTCAAATTCAATACAGACTTCGTGCCTATTAGGAGACGAGTGAAACACGAGCCTCATAGCGGTCACCCTCGAACTGTCTCCACGGAACACAAGAGGAGAGACAGTTGAGTTCATTACAGAAGACAGGCGTCAGGAGGACACAGTGTAGTGCAAAAAGTGACAAAGGTTATGTTATGAAACGTTTGTAGCTGCTGAGTGCCACATTTATTGACCAAAGACTACAAACCTCAGAAAAGAACCATCATCCAAAACATTCCACATAGATGGAAATAAATTTTTCTTTCATACTAGCCGTGTATCAGCCAATGTTTGCAAAGGTAGAATCAGAGTGAAAAATTCAATATCAAAGCCGGGATTCAAACCAAGGATCTCGCGGGCTCCGTCCGGTTGTTCTAAAACACTGAACTACCATGACAACGTGCCAGCATAACATTAAATTCTCCAACTGACTCACACTTTTTCCGGTAAACCACTAGGACTACTCATTTACACTTGAGACTTACTTTAACAGACGTAGCACGCGTCAAGTCCCGGGCATTATAGTTCAAACCGCGAGGTCCCTGGTATAAATCCCGGCTACGGCACTGAATTTTTCAGTCTGACGCTACCTTTTCAAAACTGCCTACACACGCTAGTGTGAAAGAACAATTAATTTAAAGCCCGGGAATTTAAGTACTTACCTACTGTAACCCGCCATTAAGGCTGTTGTCTCATGTATTTGAGAACTAGTATTTTGCCGGGGAAAATGCCAGTTAGTTGGAGAATTCAATGTCCTGCTGGCATGTTGGCCATGGTAAGTCAGTGGTTAAGAGCAAATGGATGATCCTGATAAAATCCTTGCTATAGTATTGAATATTTGAATCTGATTCTATCTTTCCCCACAGATTTCAAAATGGTGATGATTTCTTCACGAGATACGTTTGTCAATCTATTAAACTGCAAAACATATTTTCAGCTTTAAGCAATTGATAATACTGATCATGTGCGAAATAATGCAGAATAACAACACATTCGAACTGATAAAGGGATTGCTCAGCAAAATTAAATAATCATTCACGTTCATTATAGAATGGAATGCCGAGAATCAATAGTATTGATACAGAAATTATGCATCAGTTAAATAAAGACTTATAAGACTAAGGCCAATATCCAAAGTTGCCAGATTAGGTGTGGCAAGCTAGCTTAGAATTCTTGGAATATGTGACAGAACTTCTTGGGAATTTATAGAGACTTTAAGAATGCAGAAATGAAGTGACAACATCGTATTAGAAGCTAGTACGGGGGGGGGGGGGGTCTTAGCAAAAGCGGAGATGATTAGGAGAATTTTGCTAGCTGAGTAGGACATTCTGGGCAGAATCTTGCATACTTCTGGACCTGTCGCCGAAGGGACAAGACGTAGCTGAATGAGGCGTCGTTCCTTGCCTCAATTATAGAATCGCGTAGTAAAATATTCAAATATGTTAACTCCGGATATATATTAGTTACCATTAGTCGGCAACATCTCGATTTAAGTGAATACTTAAAAAGTCATTAAACGTTTCAACCTCTGATTCCGGTGTCATCCTTACTTCTATTACACACCCACGCATACCCTGAGATAGGTCTCTGCTCGAGATTAAAGCATACGCATTTGGCTTCAAATTCGGCGAAGCATAGTGAGGGAGCCATACTGCTTCAGTGTCTATAAATAAAAAAAGCGTGAGTCAGTTGCTTTGAATTTTCCAATATCGCTCTCAAATAGGACATCCTGATCATGTAAAGAAAACGGAATTTCAAAGTCCTCACACATTGACCAAATGAACGAGTATCGCCAAGACCTACTATATTCTCCTATTACGAGGGGGTGTCGTAAAGTTTTAATTAGAGTTATGAAAATTTTGCAGTGTCATCATTGATCCCTCGAGACATAATGTTGGTAGTTTCAGTGAGTTTAGTTCCTTTTTTTTTTTTTTTTTTTTTTTTTTTTTTTTTTTTTTTTTTTTTTTACATGAGTGCCAGAAGTGACTGAGATGTAAGATGGAGAAAATTGAGGATTGTAATGTGATAAAGTTCCTGCATTTGAAGGGCACATGAGATGACAGCTGTTTATGGAAATGATCGCCAATCGTATGACACTATTGTGAGGTGGAAAAGTAATTTTCAAACTGTTCACATGTCCCAGACAGATGAGCCAAGAGCTGGTAGACCGTCAATGACAGACGATGCTGTCACAGTGAAGAAAGTGGAGTGTTTAATACTGGAAGACAGGCGAGCAACCATCCAAATGATCATGAATGAGACACACCTTAGTTATGGCAGTGTGTGGAAAATTATTCATGAGGAACTGCACATGTCTAAGGAATCTGCACGGTGGGATCCACCTTTGCTATCCCCTTTCCAAAAGCAAATATGGCGTCACCTTTCAAGATAGATGTTGATGCTGTTGGAACAGGATGAAGATGATTTTTTGAACGCCTAGTAACCATGGATGAATCCTGGATCTATCAGTATGATCCAGAGACAAAAACCATGAGCATGGTATGGAAACATGCCGATTCCTCCCCCTCCCAAAAAAGCAAAGGTGCAAAAGTCAGCTGGGAAGGTCATGCTTTCAGTTTTCTGGGACTGTCGTGGAGTCATCCTTACAGATTATCTTAAAAAGGATCAAACCATCACTGGCAGATACTACTGCAATCTTCTGGACAAGTTACGAGCAGCTCTGATTAAGAAACGACACGGTATGTTCTCCAAAGGTGTTCGTCTTCTGGATGAGAATACACCAGCTCATTCATCTCAAGTTGCAGTTGACAAAACAAGGGAATGTGGCTTTGAGACCTTACAGCATCCGCCTTATTCGCCCGATCTCGCACCAAGTGACTTTTTCTTGTTCCCTGAAATGAAGAGTTCGTTGCATGATCGCCGATATTCAACACAAATGACGTCATTAATGAAGTGGAAGAGTGGTTTAATGCGATTTCTGCAGACTTATACAATCAAGGTATTCGGAAGGTCAAGAACCACTGGGGAAAATGTGTTAATCTGAATGATGACTACGTATAGAAGAACTAACAAGCACATATCAACACAAACTCTCTATCACATTTTTAAAGGGTGACATTTAAAACTTTACGACACCCCCTCGTACCACTGTAGAACAAAAAATATAATAAAACTATTTCTGTAAAACGTTCATCTATATTAACATGAAGTAGTTAGGACGTAGTCTCTCTTAAGAATAATATCCACAAGAGTGAATAGAGGAAAACATATGAGTGTTTTAAAGAGACGCTATTATTTTTTTAAACTACTCCAATAAGTAACTATTATATTCCTACCAGGGATGGGCCGATACCAGATTTTCTGGATACTCGACATCCAAACACGATATTTTCCACGATACTCGATAGTTTGATACTCGATGCTGTGATTTCTACTTCTAGTTTCAATACAAAATAGAATGTTGGGAGAACCGTGTAATGCCAATGAAATTAACTAAATGCAGATTTCAATGAGACAAAATTTAAAGCTGTAAGTGTACTTATTTTTAAACTCCACATTAGACATTTAAGGAAAAAAACGTATTTTTGTAGCAGTACACATTTATAAGTTTTTGTTCAAAAATATTAACATTTTCACTCTTTTGGAGTCAAGTCTACTTCATCACATATGGGTCCTCCTGTGCTAAACAGTCTTTTAGAGAAAACTTTCAAGTGGAATACACAAATATTTAGCGGCTAATTTGTTTAGTTGCAGAAATGTTCAATTTGTTTTCCAGTAATCCAGTGCACTAGAAAGATATGACAAATCGTCGTTGAGATATCTAGTGATTTGTTCTTGGGAACTGGTAACTGGCACTGAATCTGACACAATTTCTTGCATAATGTTACTGTGCAGATACCACATTCCTGGCAATTTCTCGGGCTTTGCAATGTTCTACTTGCAGATATATTTTATGATTTTAAAATAAAATAAAAATTGCAGAATCACCACCAAAGTAATCGAAAAGGTACCAAGCGAATGTTCTGGAGTATCGTTCGATGTCGATACCATGCAAGTATCGAGGACCCATCTTTAATTCCTACCTTTCCGGAGGTGTGCTCAGTCTTACAAACATTACACAAAAAGTTGGATTTGTTTTCCCTGTATCACTATATCCCCATGGAAATAAATTTACCAAATAAAATACTCCTCTGAGATTTCCTCATACCTGTACCTTATCCTCTGGAGAGCGATGTTTGCACACTTGCATCCCACAAACAAGGTTGTCCCTCTCATCGTTAATTTGTTATGACGTTGGTACAACTGTGTGGTGACAGTTGTGCAGCTGCAAGTAAATAAAAGGGGAACAACCCTTACATCCCTCATTGTGTTTGTCATTATGAGTCATTGAACAAATGGTACGAAGGTTGTCTTCTAGGTATCTTGTGTAGGGAAGATGAGTCAACAAAAGAGAAGTCGGAACCAAATTTAACTCCTCGTATAAGGTTACCTTGCGATGAAGCAGCAGTTTAAATAAGCCCCTTTGGTCTGGAAAGAATTAGGTTATGCATTAGAAACACGTTATGTTTAGAGGTCGACATTTGCTTTGTTGTGCTTTGTATATATAGTAGGGTCAGTGGAGTAATAGTTATTTATGGCACTTGCAAGGTAACATGACGTTTAGTAGCGAGTGAAAATAATTTAACGACCGAGAGCATGATAAACATCAAACCTTACTAATCCCATACGTAATTTTTTTGGTTTCCTAAGAAAAATATATTTGAATTATAAAAATATTAAAAATTGTTTTACAAAAGATTTAAAATCGATGCTTTTACTAGGTGTAAGATAATGTTGGAAGCTTGAATAGTGAAGAATAGTAATTATTCCGTTGCAAAACTAACAAATGGTAAACTGCACGCCAAAATGAGTAATATAGGCGACGAAAGTTTTATACCTGAACAAATTCGAACAGCTCGAATTTCTAATCTTATTATGACTTTGCGGGTTCGTAGAAATTGTTTGCAGAAATTTAAAATGCTCTTTACTGCAGTAAAGTCCTGCGTAATGGCGTAGTGGGCTAAGGCATCATACCTTGGTTCCCTGCCACGGAAAGCGGCCCGGGTTTGATCCCATCCATGGGGTGCGGATTTTAGGTCCCGGGTATAGGACCGGTACCCACTCAGCATCGTGAGGAAAGTGGGGAGCTTACAATAGGTAAGCGGCCTTGGTCACGAAAACCAACGTTCCGACTGGGGGATGCTGACCACATCTCCCCGTATCGGTTGGATGATCGCCCACCTCTGCCGTGCGTAAATGTGTGTAAGGTCGGTAGTCGGGTTGGTAGGCCTTGGCCCTCTTAGGGCTGTCACGCCATTAGTTTAATTTTTATTGCAGTAAACAGTAACTTTGTACACCCCTTGCAGCAGTAAAAATGGCGAGACATACAAACAGCAGTCTTCAAGGTCGTCTTGTTCTCAGCTGCACGTAAAAAACAAAAGAATTGCTGCGGTACAGTTCAATAACCCTCACACATATCTCACACTGCATAACTGCAACTCAACTAGCAACTGACTACGCTCTAACACTTCGCGAGATTTTTATACCTCTAATCATTGTTCTAGGATGCAATCGATCGTTCAATAACATTCACGACGCAGCGACAGAAAGGCGGCTATCTCTATCTCTTTCCTCTTTGACTCGGCAAGCGTCCAGCTCTGCGCCCACGCGCCGGCTGCGGCTTGAGGCAGCGGCACAACAATGCCTCGGCGACATTTTGCTGCCACAAAAGTCATCTGCAATTTATGACACAGAATATTTATGTTTTTAGAAATGCTGCGGTTCAAAAAGTGTTACGAATATTTGCGATTAAGTGATTTTATCATATTTTTCAGAGAAATCACAGTTACTAAAGTCATCTAGTCTGTGGTCGAAATATTCGATGCTGTAACTTGTCGGATAGTTCATCTTCAGCTTATACTAGTACACCTGTATTCAATTTTAACAAATGTCCATTAATGTTAAGTGTGCGATGAAACCAGAATAATAAAATATATTTCTGTACATCGTAGATGTCGTATGTTTGTTTCTTGGTTTTCAGATAACTGAAGAAAAAAAATTGAACATCGGACTAAAAACATCTAGAAGGTAATCAAAGAGATTGTAATGTCTTTGATACTATATTAGAGTAGGGTTCCTGAAGAATAATGTGTTTTTGTCTCACAAATTTTAACTTTATTCTTCTGCTTGACTTGCTACATTGACTGATAGAGATAATTCGACTATGCAGATTTATTCATGTCTAAGAGTAAAAGGTCTAATTTTCAGTAAAAATGTATCGCGTAATGATGTGTTTCTTCTTATGGTGGCGGATAAAATATATTAACACCCTGTAACCTGCCTTCTTTCATAGTGTATATTGTATCGTAGTCTAAAGCCAATGGGGAGAATTTTAAAAATCCACATTTCTGATGTTTTTTTGGCTATTTTGTCACTAATAAATTAGTGACATAAGGAGAATAATAATTTAATTTTAAAATGTCTAGTAATTTATGAGTTAAAACATTTTTAAGTGCGTGTAATAGAAATGTTCTATGAGAGTAAGGAAATCAGATGAAAAAGTACATTTTGTTTTAATTAAAACTTTGAGAGATGCTGAATAAAGTTACATTCCTATTTTCTACTTTTAACACAGTGAAGAACTACTAAAGAAGCCACTTCTACTATCAACTCTTTAAAAAAACTGCTCACTTTCTTCTCGGGCAGTCAGCCAGGTGAACAGATGATTAGATATCAACGTTTCGGGAGTGTGCATCTCTCCCATCATCAGGATATTTATAAAATGTTATAACCACAAATGAAACACTGGATATAACACAACTATAAACAAAGACAAAACACTATCAAAATTCACATTACTGAACAAAAAACTGTTTTCAGTAAGTTATACGCCAGGTCAGGAGATGGCGTGAGTATTGAAAATTGTGTCCAAGAAACGTAGCTACTTAACTTGATTATCAAACTGTATTGATGTTTGCTTCTTAAATCGACGGATTCCCATTTTAAGGCCGGTTTCCAAGAGGAGCTGAACTGAAATCCAGCATCACGATTAAGCGTGCTCCTTTCAGAGGAAATCGCCAAAGCCTCCTTAAATCTCCGTTCCCAGTAACTGTTGCATTTTGCAGCCTTTTGCTGTATTACAATTGCCTGCATCCCGTTTGCCGGCAATCTATCCGGCAGAAACAGCAGAATAGTCACCAAATACAACATCAGGACCATCCACAAGCCACCTCCAAAGATTAAACATCTGTTAAGACCAGTGAAAGACAAACTGCACTTCTAAGTTCCGGGAGTGTACCGCATTCCCTGTGACTGTGGGACACCGTATATAGGACAAACCGAAAGGACAATCGCTACTATAATAATCGAACATGAACGGAGCATTCGTTTAATGCAACCTGAGAAGTCTGGGCTGGTAGAGCATTGTTTTGATAATGACCATAGAGCCAATTTTCGGGAGACGACCATCTTGGCAAAATGCAACAGTTACTGGGAGCGGAGAATTAAGGAAGCTTTGGCGATTTCCTCTGTAAGGAGCACGCTTAATCGTGATGCTGGATTTCAGTTCAGCTCCTCTTGGAAACCGGCCTTAAAAATGGGAATCCGTCGATTTAAGAAGCAAAGATCAATACAGCTCGATAATCAAGTTAAGTAGCTACGTTTCTTTGACACAATTTTCTATACTCACGCCATCTCCTGACCTGGCATTTAATTTACTGAAAACAGTGTTTTGTTCAGTAATGCGAATTTTGATAGTGTTTTGTCTTTGTTTATATTTGTGTTATATCCAGTATTTCACTTGTAGTTATAACATTTTATAAATATTCTGATGATGGGAGCGATGCACACTCCCGAAACGTTGATATCTAATCATCTTTTCACCTGTCTGGCTGCCCGAGAAGAAAGTGAGCATATTCGTTGACAGGAAAGCGTCAGGTCTTATTTAAAACAAAAACAAAACAAAAAAACAAACAAAAAACAAAAAAAAAGAACAACTGGCTTGACACAAATTTTCTCTCGATAAATATAACCAGAACACTGGATATTTCTTTACTGTTATCATTTGTTAGCGTTAAACCCTTGTTTTTACATTTCACAAACATCACTGATGGCTGTTAATGTCCTCTTATTAAGCACTGTGCATGCGCGGATTAAAGTGTCAATCCATTAGTTTGGCTGCAGGGATACTCGTGCCCGCGCCGTGGCTGAGTGGTTAGACCCTCGACTCTCACCAAACGGTGAGACTGACTCACTCTGATTTTGATCCAGGTGACCGCTAAGTTAGATTTTTGGTGGCAACACGGGTTTTCTCCGGGATCTCCGGTTTCCCCCACCATCTCATTCCATCAGTGCTTCATCTTCATTTCATGTAGATATGTCTCACCGCCTGTAGTATCGCACGTAGTAAAAGAGGACGTTAAACACTACACATTTCATTTCATTACTTTACATTACATTAGAGATCCTCGTGTTTCGCAATTGTAGCCAAAGAAATATATATCGGCGGCTACTCTTTGCGACTTATGCCCGATTTCACCAACAGGTGTTACAATCGACGTTAGCTAATGTAACGTAATAGAAACATTTAACAAAAGTGTTAATTTTTTTGCATTCCACCAACTTGTTTTCTGAAAATGTTAACAGACACGTGTTAACGGCGAGAGACTTCTAAATATTACAGATATAGAAGGCTGTGGATGAAACGTAATATTTTCTGAACGTACTGCGATGCGCTTTTGTTTTTATTTTCCTTTACTCAGCTGAAAAAATGGCGGGTGAACAAAAAGGGAAGAGAAGCCATGAGACATTTTTCATCAAGAAAGGATTGTTAGTTGAATTAGTAACCAAATATAAGGATATTGTGGAAAATAAGAGGACGGGTGGATAAATGTGAAAGAGAAAGATGTGACGTGGGAAAAGATTGGAAATAAGTTTAATTCGAATGCAACTTATAACTAGAAGTACAAAGCAACTCCGTCAATATTACGTAAATATAAAACGAGGTGCGAAGGACAGAAGTGACGAGAGACTTGAACGTTTCAAAGCGGGAAGTTAACAATGTATATCCACAAAATTCAGTGAATTATAAAATCGCAAAGTTATTAATACTTGAAGCATATTCTAACCTCTCTTGTATTTCCTCGGTAACCTTCCTAACAATTTGTTTCGACAGTCTATAGCTCCGTAGAAAATCATCTATTAGCTCCTCAAAATCATTTCTCCTCATAGGCCGTAGTCTATTACGAATGCCATTTAGATGGTCTAAATATGGCAAATCGACATCAAAAGCTGCATTTACGCCCGCTATCTTGGCAATTCTACAATTGCTAACGACTTAAACAGAAATATGGCTTGTTAGTTTAACAAGAAATTTAAAACGAGTGTTGCGCTAACAATTGTTGGTGAAATGCAATTTTTGTTGTAACTATTGCTAAACAGACCAACAGCCTTGTTAAGTCTTAACATCTGTTGGTGAAATCTTGCATTAGTCTTTTATCTCTCGGTTAGATTCGCTGTGCTTTTCCGTTCAAATGTTGAGGACTCTTAACATAACCTAACCTAAACTAACCCAGCCTGCGTATCAACAACACAGGAAGTGAACAACCTGACTACTAGCGGACAGAATCTTTGCGAGCTGCTTTGAAATGATGTTGAAACATATTTTATAGATAAATGAACAAATAGTCGTGTCCTATAATATCACAGTATACTAAACCAGTGTTGAGAACAAAGTAGAAATTGTTGTTGTGAGGACATATATTAGGACAAAACAGCAGAGAGAGACAGGGGGTAGAGTTACCGTACTCCGATGCACTATGGGAAATGAGCAGTCAGCATCCGCATCAAGGATGTGTGAGATCACGAACTGGGGAGTCGCCGCGGGGCGAGTACAGGCTTCACCAAAACATGCTAACATCGTGTTTCCATCACAAATGACTTGCCTTGTCTTAAAGCGACACTATAAATTAATTTTAAATGCTCCATCAATTCACAGGAATATAATTCCCGATGTGTTTCACTAACATCAATTTCTCTATCCTGTATAGTTTATTAGTTCGCATATACACAAATGCTTACAAAAGCGTGTAGGTCTATTTTGTTTTAGTCGAAATAAATCTTTGCAGAATCCTCCATGGTCTGGGCCTTTGGTTCTCGAGGCTCCAGTTTCAAACCTGACGTATAGTGATGTACTTTCTTTGGGCGTTACAGTCCTGAGCATAAATACATCCCGAAGGGAGCTCTGCTGGTCCCCTCTTGAAGATTTATGGCACGCAAGAAAAACTTAAACTCTAATAAAGAGGTATCTGAGCAAAATTAAACTCTTTCAGGCCTAATGCATATGATTTCAAGAGCTTACTTAAACGGAACTCAGTTTTTAAAACGTTTCCAGAAAGCCACATTACAGATTTTGTTATACGTATAAAGGGAAGTCGACAAAACTTTTAAGTACTAAACAATTAGATCCATTATGAAAAATAAATACAGATTGAACCTTGGACTTATTTGAACATCATTTCATTCATCGTCCGATATGATTTAACGTTGGAGGTTTCACCTTATCCTGAAAGATGTATGGTGACTAACCTCTATGGACCCTGGTGTGATGATTATTTCATGTTTTTCAAATATTTAAGAATTTGTTCTGAATTGTTCTGGAAAAGGTAATTTGTACAAAATAGGAAATGTAAAACTGGGTAGGCCACGGAATCATACAGCGCAAGTTAAATATTACATAACATTATTGCTATTGGTAATTACAGCAATGCAATTATGTAATGTGATGACGAGGACCAATAATAGAAAAGTAATTTAGTTGCTCCAGAAACATTGCCTACAGAGAATCCAGAATAATCAGATAGCTTAGCTCACTTGGCAAACGGTCCTGAGAATACGACCTGTGCTGTGTCGTTCTGCAAGTTTGCAGAAAAATGTTTTAGTTGTAAATGCATTTGCGTTGCACTAGTGGCATGTGCCAGAAACTTTAAATTCATCGATGCAACAATAAATTGTGGGCTGGCCCCGTAGTTCAGTCGGTAGAGCACCTGCCTGTCGTGCTAGGGGTCCCGGGTTCGATTCCCGGCGGTGGGAGTGGGGATTATTCTCCGACCAAGATAATTCCCCATCTTCCCCAGAGTCTGGAAGTATGAATGAGAGAGTGAATGTGTAATGATTAAACACCAAAGATAACGAGTTAATACCTTGAGTGTGTTCCAAAGGAGAACGGCCACCGATATGACCATAGCAGTTAAAGGCGGGGTATAAATGGAACAATGAAACGACAGAATCTACATTTAAAATTGTAACAGAATTTATTAATGGTTTCGTGGAATGAATCCCACAATATTTAAAGAAGAATTGATGTCTATTTTCCAATAATTGCAGCATAGATTACTCTCCGATACTACGACCAGAGGTAAGACTCATTGCTCCAGAGCGACGAGGTATCTACAAGAATCCTACCAGATCGTCACCAGAGACGAGAGTAATTAATTAATCATCATCCTCCAAATTTACTGTTGCAAAAAGATCGCCACAATGCGGGGAATCTAGAACATTGATTTCTACCATCACGCATTTTGCAACTCACAATAATTATTGTTGCACTGGACTCATTTGAAGATCATTTCATTCATCGTCCGATATGACAAAATTGGAGGTTTCCCCTTATCCTGAAAGATGTCTCTAAGCTCTATGGACCCTACTCATTTGAACATCATTTCATTCATCGTCCAATATGACAAGTTGGAGGACGTTATATATATATATATATATATATATATATATATATATATATATATATTATATAAAGGCAACATCACAGGCACACGTGCATGGAACCTCAATACGTAAGCATCAGTGGTGTATTTTAGAGTGCAATATCTATAACACATTGGGTAATACAGACTCATGGTTGTAATACTAGGTCGTAAAACTGGAAAGCTGTGTTTCCAACGCATGCCGAAGCCAGAATCCGAGTTTCCAAGTTATATAAAACGGAAAACGCCCATCGTCCAGAGAGTACGTTCTCAAATGATACCATCACCGCCAGCCGGGCCATAAAATGAACTTGTAAAACAAATGAAAGCCACACCCTGCGTGAGAACCGCTCTACAGCTTATTTTCCTTCTGCTGACCTTACGAGCTAATGAATCCCTTTGTTTACCGACTAATTCATTATTTGTTTGTTTCTTTACTAAGTTGTGCACATTTGCTTGCTTTTCTGAAGCCATTTCTTGCATTGTTTCTACAAGATAGCATCTCTGCTGCCGAATCCTCTTGACTTTTGTTGTCCTGAAAGAAGACCGGCTTATAACTGGGAAATGCAGGGGGTCTGCACTCCTTAGACTTTAAATATTGTGCAGATTTGACTTTTCCCATTTGTTCACATGCTTATTAACGGCACCAGTCTGTCAAAATTCGTTAACAAGGCAAAATCTGCAAAAACGTTATTTGACAAGTTATGTAATATGAAGCTTGTACTTATACTATCTGTGACCACCTCTGTAGCGTAGGTGGTAGCATGTCTGCCTCACGTTCAAGAGGTTCCGAGTTGGAACCTTTGTCACGGTGAGTTAACTGGATTATACTTTCTCCGGGGTTTTCTTTATCCTGGAAGTAAATGTCAGGTAACTCGAAGCTCTATAGCCCCTGGACTCATTTTAGCACCATGCCATCCGTTGTCCTGTTTGGTGACAATGTTTGGTGACTCTAAGCTCTATGGACCCTGTACTCATTTGAGCGGCATTTCATTCATCGTCCGATATGACTTAACGTTGGCTCCAATACTGCACTCCACTTGTGCGCAGCTGGATTGTAGATCATGGATCGTTAAGGCCTCTTGTGCCGCTGTGCAGAAATTTTCAAAATCCCAGCAAAACTATGGTACAATTACTATTTTCAGTACTATTGTGCACACAGAGCAGAAATATGATGTTTAAATATTGTGATAAAGATGACAAACTAAAGTTCAGCTCAAGCTTATTTATTTGTCAACAAAATCGTTGACGCAATCGTAACGTACACCCACTTTGTTTTATACAAAAACGCAACTTCGACAGGTGTATGTCTCTTTATGATGCATCAAATAGTGGTGTTAGTAATCCCTCTGACGTACACACAGGCTCACCTCTTACACGGAATTGCACGTCGATTCTGAACAGAACTCGAATGTTCCTTCGTCAATTGTTTCGTTGCCTGTTTCAAAGCCCGTCGATACCTTACCACGGAGTCGCACTTATGATTCTGCTTCCTGCATCGTTCCACGGTCTGCCGACAACTCACCAAGAAGATTGGAACGCACCACCTTTCTCTGAACAGCTTACTGACCGACTGATTCGTGAACTGCTTCACTGAACTGACTCCTCACCACAGATCCGCACTCGTCGACTCAACTCGAAGCTCAAAACACAAACTCCAAGCATCAAACATATACTCCGCTTCCAGTAATGGAAACCTCTGAGTTACAGTCTCGAATGGCCTTTTGCGTAGTAATAACAAGACTCGCTCCTAACTTCATGACGTCAGCTCGTGACCATGCCTGGAAGCTCGTCTTCTCCTGCCCCTGGAGCATGCAGGCAACAGTCCGAGTGGCTGCCCCAACTGTAGCACATGGCAACGTTACAATACAGTGTCAACATTTTAGATCAATCTTGCAAACAGTGAATTTCATTACTTTTCATAAATGGTAGTTTTAAACCTAGTCCCTCTTTTTCCGTATATTAATGACGCAGCGCGAATGGCGCAGAACGTCTGGAAGTCGGCTGAGGGAAATGAGATTAGTACACAGATAAACGGTTCGCTCGGCCAGCCAGCGTAAACACAGAGCATCATCGCTAGAACACGAAGTTTCACGTCTCCATTAATCCGAAATTGTGTGGAAAGCTATATAACGTTCAGGAAGTCTGGCGCAATCAGTGAGTTTCACGAAGCAAGTTGAGTATAGGAGAGCCCAAGTCTAGTCAGCCAGTACGTTTCTGTTGCTGTTCTCCGAGCGAGTTTATGACAATACTGTGATGGGTGCGCGACTCACAGTGAGTGAACTATCTCGTACTTTTCGATATTATAAATATTTAACAAAACAAAAAACAAGCGACTCCACACACACAAAGACTCTGCAACGCTCACATATGCCCGCCTCGGTAACGTGGGTGGTAGCGTGTCTGCCTCACGTTCAAGAGGTCCCGAGTTCGAATCTCGGTCAGGGTGAGTTACCTGGATAAGGCTTTTTCCAGGTTTTTCCCTTATCCTGAAAGACGAATGTCGAGTAACTCTAACTCTATGGACCCTGGACTCATTTGAGCATCATTTCATCCATCCCATTCATCGTCCGATATGACAACGTAAATTACAACAAAAAACACTCACATGATTTTCTCTACTCTCTTCACTTACTAAAGCTTATTCTTAAATTCCTTGTTATTTTAGATAAAAATCTCTTACGTAACTCGTATGTATAAGAAAAGCACAGTAGCTCTGAGCATAATCGTATGTTTCATGCGGAGGTCTCTTTGTGATAACTTTGAAATTTCTTTCTCTTTGCATGGTGAACAGATAAAAAAAAAAGGAATAGCATCCTCCCGTTTGAGAAACGTAGATATAAGCATTTTAAAATACAAGAAATAGCTTGAATATCTCGAAAATGGTTAACTCCGCACCGACGTATGCACGCAAACTCAGATATAATTTTCTAAAAAGGTTCCGTTATCGATTCAAGCACTTCAAAACGTACACTTCCTGTTAAATCACGGTATAAAATCTTTGGGTGGAATGTAACGTTGTTTACCTAACAGATACTGATACGAAAAAAAGGCAATTTAAAGTGGCCTTTTCATGGCTTGAGCCACATTCGAGTTATTCTTTGTAACTGTTCTAATTTTTGCAACATGTCATTTTAAAGTGCTCGTAATTCATAGAAGCGGTATATAATTTCAAGATCAGCATACATCGACTCGCTTTTTAAACATTTTTACTGACGCTTTCGTATTTTCAAAAACGGTCCACACTGGCGCACATTTCTCCGCTTGTGAACAGCATGACTGAAAACCAAAAAGTCAAGTATCTACTATACAAAACTTCAAATACTGAAGAAAGACATCAATTAGGCATGACGAAATAAATATTTTCATGAAAAGTCCCTTGTCGTAAAATATGCTTTCCATGTCTTTTTTATTTGCTTCAATTTTCCAAAAATATATAGCAGTTAATCTACAATTAGCACAACTATACTGCTCGCAAAAGTTAAAGGCATATGAACGCTGGCCAATGCTCAAGCGGAGCGCTGTTGCAAAGCGTAGTATATGTATCGCAGAAGTTCGGTACTTAAGAGCAGTTTTACCCGCCAGCAAAGGTCTTGGCTATTCTTCCCGTAATTAAACAACACATTAAATATTCCTAAAACATTAAAATCTTACCTTGACATATGTCACAGCAGTGGAAGAGCAAGCGCGATTTCCAATCCAGTAGCTCGCTTTCCAACTTCATGGATCTTTCCGGGAGATTGACACACAGGTAAGCTCCCTTTTTCTAAGGATAAAGCTGCTTCACTAACAATTCGTGACACTGTGTGCACACTACCTACACCACAAGGTTGCAGAGTTAATTACTGGGATTTTGAAAATCTACAATTGCCCTATATCCTGGATAGGACAGCTTCAACAAAACAATACCTCTAATCTGAAAACGAACTGAAAATTTACTCTGTTTCAAACTGCGTGACTTCTGTTTTCTCAGTAGGTGCATTATTCATTTACGCTTGAGATATTGTGAGGAAAGAATGGTGTTGTTTTTCAGCTTATCTGTGTTGAACGGATAGATGGGTATTTTTAATAAACAAAATTATGTGAAGATAAAACGTGCATCGCTCGCGTTCAAGTATCGTAGAGACAGGATTTTTGAATGGTCATGATCAGAAAATAAAATAATTTCTTACTATAAGATTGGCATCTGTAATTTTTCAAACATTTATACCAACGTAATTTATATAACGTTCTCAGTTCAGGCGCACGAGATGCGTGTACCACATTCGGCAGCGCTGACAGGAGGGGCAAGGTTAGTATTCGCTGGAGTCTGCAGTACGGCCCGCCTCCATATACCTTTAACTTTTGAAAAGATTATAGTAATAATAGCTATACATAGCAAGTATAAAAGGAATAATAATAATAATAATAATAATAATAATAATAATAATAATAATAATAATAATAATAATAATAATAATAATAATAATAATAATAATAATAATAATAATAATAATAATAATAATAATAATAATAATAATAATAATAATAATAATAATAATAATAATAATAATAATAATAATAATAATAATAATAATAAAGGCGGTGCAAAGCTGCGAATCGGCAGTCGCCGGAGTGGCCCGGCTACTTAGTCCTTGTAGGGATGGGGCTAGTAGTCGGTCCTGTTGACTAAACTGCTACTGTGAGCCTCCAGATTCCTTCTGGCAGTTCTTATTCAGGCGTCTTTTATCAACTCTATTCATATCGGTGGCTTTATCCCTTGGTATTAATCTCATTTCTTGGACTTACAGGAGATTCACATTCCTTTTAGTTTGAAACAATCGCACTTCCAGATTCTACAGAGGATGGGGAATAATCCTCCGCACCAGCCGGGAATCGATTATAGGAGGTCTGGTTCCAGAAGCTAGCTCATTGTGCAATGAACCGCAATGGCAAGTTGGTTGCATTGCTGACCCCCTTATAGGTAGTTTACAATTACATAACACGTGTTTTAATCACACAACCATTATATGTAAGTGTTTTTAAATTTATCCCGCAAACGTTTCTTCAAAATGTTAAGCTTTAGTGCTTCTTGTTCAAATGCTTTTCAATTTTATTTAGCTAGATACATAGCACATGTGGCGCTGTTACCACAGTCAAATGTTTAAAAGCTTGATTGATATTTTGAATACGCACTACCATAATGTGTAAGCTTAAAATGCACAATATTTTAACCAACAGACAATGTACCAGCAACAAAAAGTGATGAAAAACAAGTTTTGACTTTTTCTGATTTCACACAAAATACCTTTTTTACACTACCTGAAGAAAAAATTAGCTTTCTCTGAAGATACAAGAAAATTTAAGAAAAGCCCACCTCCAAACTATGTTTCACTTTGAAACATTTAGCTGTTCGTTAATTTAATAAAGAACAACTATAATGTTTTAATCAAATACTGTTTTAAGATATTTAGTTTACAAACCGTATACATAAGTTCAATTTTCTACGAAAGGCTTCAGTAGGTCCCTTCATTCTTACTCGTATAGCTGGTAAACCGTAAGACAGAGAAAATCTTAGGACACAGAAATGCATTTCTCAAAAATGGCTGATGCTGATTGAATGCATAAATTTTACTAATTTGACGAAATATATACCTAGAATTTTATGGGAGGTCCTCTTCATTCGGAAAGAATTTCATATAATTTGTATAACTAGTATGCTATAAGAGACATACCAAAAAACGTAGTATACAAAACATGTAAACTGTTGCAAAGACAATTTATGTATTTAATATCGTATTTTTGTGGCATTCAACCATTTTGAAAAATCCATGATTGCTAATTTAAATTGTTGGTCATTTTGTCGTTATTTTAGTTATTTATTAAAATTAATTTGCTTGTTAACTGTGCGATAATTTTGTTTCAGTTGCATGCCAGTACTGTCTGCCCACCACAGGAAGGCAAGACAGAAGAATGTGTAATAAGATAACGTTTGCTGGCCGTATGAGGTTTATGCTTGCCTTCCGGATATGAAAGGATGCTAGGTTAATGCAAAATACAGTGTTGTTACAAAAAACAGCCATATACTATCACTGCAGTTACTCAAACAAGCATTAGATCTGGCAGCATGGGTGGCTCATATGTACTCTCATACACTCATTTCGTAGTAAACAGATCTACTACCAGGGCAGATAAGCAGTTCAAGCTAGCTCCTCTCCCTCTTCAGAACCCCCTTGCCTTCTTGTGGTGGATCGATAGTAAATCTATTGACATAGGGTTGTCACTTCTAAGCACATTTAAAAACCAATGGTCTGGATTGAGTTTGAACCCGCGTCCTCGGCATCAGAAGGCCAACACCAAACCAAACGAACCACGGAGCTATTAGTTTAGTGCTGATTTTCATTCAACAGAGGGATGATGTAAACACTGTGCGGCGCCTTTGTTTCCTGAACGCAGTGAGCGTCATGTTTGCAGGAAAGGTAGTACATACACAGAGCCAGGAAGGACACACCCTTGGTGAGCCAATCAATAGCGATGTGCCGCCTGGACGTTACAGCATGCGGTTGGTTAACTTTATTACTTCTCATCTTATCTCCGACTATATTACTCATATAAAATGACTCCATCTGATACTTGCGTGCTATCAGGGCTCTTGTTTGGACGGCGACGTGCTATATCTTAATACATGACCATGAAAATTGGTGTGCAAATAGTCTCATTTTCCCCAAAGCATTAGAATTAGTATTTAGTAGTCTCAATAATAGTACTTTTTTTTCATAATTCCAATGCCTTCTATTCCTGAAGATCGAAACTATTTCAGTTAGGAACTCAAAATATAGCAGGATAACATTAAACGCATATTAAACATTATCCTCTTAAATAGTAGATAAAAATGAAAGATGTTTTACAAGTTTAAGAACACAACAGCAAATCTATTTTTAATCTTGGACAATTTATTTATTTATTTCATATAAATGTTACAACAGTTCGAACAGAGAAGGTATGAGCATTGAACATAGTAAATAATTAAACGCCGGAGGGATGTGCGTTACCGGTTAGCTGGACACAAAGTATGACGTCAGTTATACAGCACGGCCATCAAATGTGCAAACAACTGACACTATAAGCAAACGTCAAAAACAACGTAACGTACTACTCGGCGAATTAGAAGGGCACCTCTTGTTCCAGATATCGAAATGGTGAAAGCTAAATTCCAGAACATTCTAAACAAAAATAGTGCTTATTAAGTTACGTGTGAAAGTTTGAAAATTAGCAAGAAGAAAAACACGCCAAACTACAGAGTGGAACTCTCACATTTGCACCTCTGACATCGCGTGACGAAGTTTTTCACTGTTTAAAAAATGTTTCAGTCATAGGCGTCGAAATTTCACATTTAGTAATTTACAAATGGACATTGTAACCGAGATAATCAACTTTGTGACGTTATCATAGTTAATATATGATGATGATGATGATGATGATGATGATGATGATGATGATGATGATGATGATGATGATGATGATGATGATGATGATGATGATGATGATGATGATGATGATGATGATGATGATGATGGCACTGCAGGTCATGTAGGCCCTTGGCCTCTCTAACCACCCTCTTCCATTCTACTCGGTCCTAATTTTCTTCTCCAGCCTTTAAACCCCAGCTTTCTCAAGTCACCTTCTACATCTTCTACCCATCTTTTACTGGGTCTTCCTCTACTCCTTCTGCCATCCAGCTTTCCTATTAATATCTTAACTACACTGGTTTCCGGCATTCTCTGCACATGGCCAATCCACCTTATTCTTCCTTGTTTAAGTTTCACTACTATATTTGGTTGCCCAAATAGACACTCTAACTCCAAGTTAGTCCGCATTCTCCATCCAAGTCCCTTATCGCTCCAAATATATTTCTCAAAATCTTCCTTTCCCATCCTAATAACCACTGTTCTACTCTGGTTGTCAACACCCAACTTTCTGACTATACATTATTATTGGTCTCAGTACAGTTGTATATATTTTAATTTTAGTATTCCTACTGACTTTCCTTGATTTAAACATATTCTGCAAGGCATAGAAACATCTGTTACCACTTGCTATTCTTTCCTGAATTTCCACTAATGTTTTATTATCTACTGTTGCTATAGATCCCAGGTATTTAAAAGTTTCACTCTTTGGTATTCTTTCTCATAGCATTATGCATAAGCAGTATGCCCTTTTAGAAATATACATTTCTCCAAACGACACTGCCATTTTAACCCCTAAAACTAAGATAATCAAGCTCTGCAAAATATGCCTCTGTCTCCATGATGACTTCATTTGATCCAAATTTTGTTTCTATAAGCCATTTCTTCTTGTTTGGGATCAGGAGAATATGTAGGGTTAGGCAGCAATTCATGCAGTTTGGCGGCAGCAACTCTGGATGAATGTGCTGGGGCATTATGGTGGTGAAACAGAACTTTCTTTTTGGCCATATGGGGACGTGTCTCCTCCAACTTCTTGTTGAATTCGATCAATGACTCACTGTAGTATGCCCCATCAATTGCTTTTGCTTTTTCTGAAAAGTCAATGAATATGACATCCCTCCCCCTCCCCCCCCCAAAAAAAAAGTCGCTATCACTTTTTCGGCCGATGGGACCGTCGTTGCCTTCTTTGAACAGGTTCTCCGGAAGCTACCCATTGCTTTGATCGTTACTTGGTTTCCGAGGTATAATGATGAATCCAGGTGTCATCGACAGTGACAACTCGACGCAAAAAGTCCTTCGGATTTTGGTTATTAAACAGCTTCGAAGTTGAAAGCTGCACCCGTTTGCTGTCCAATGTGAGCAAACGTGGCACCATTGGGCCGACAGCTTTCTCATCTTCAACTTATCGTGCAAAATATGAATTGCCGTTCCCTTCGATACACCAATGGGCTATGTTACTTGGCAAACTTTCGTTCGACAATCACCGAGAATCATATCATAGAACTCTTAATGACTTCTGCAGGACGTCCTGGGCGCTCCACAGATATTCCACAACGTTTAAATTCGTTATGCCAATATATAACTGTCATAAAAGGCGAAAGGTCTCCATAAACAGCATCCAATTTCGCTTTTATCTCCTCGCAAGAAATCCATCTAAAAGTAAAAAGAGAATCATTGAAGAAATAGCACTTTTTCCATTTTAGCAGAAACACGTTGAACAACTTATTGAAATGTCTGTAAAATGCAAACTAACCTATGAATCAGCACCAAATTTGTTTGACAAAGTATAACAAATGACTGGTTAGCCCCGTGCTAGGGATCCCGGGTTCGATTCCCGGCTGGGGGTGGGGATTTTTCTCCAACCAAGATGATTTCCCATCTTCCCCAGAGTCTGGAAGTATAAATGAGAGTGTGAATCTATGCGTGATTAAAAGATGCAACTCAACGTTTACGAGTTAACACCATCGATATGTTCCCAAGGATAACAGCCACCGATAGGATCACTGCAGTTAAAGGCGGGGTATAAATGGAAGAATGAAAAACAATGACAGTACATTATAGCACATACTTCCCTTAGTAAATCGGTACTTACTGAACCGCCCTTGGTATAATCAACACAAATACGTTAGCATTCATTCTATAGTTGTGTTAACTGAATATATAATACTGTTATATGGTAGTTTACTTAGGTTCTCAAGGAGATTACAGGACCTTCAACAATATTAAAGACAATGTTTAAGATAGGGGAGATGCGCCCAGTACCGAACGGTGTCAGTATCTCGTAGTTGCTGATAGATAGCAAAAGCTTATGATGTGTACTTAGACAAACAATTATCCTTGTTACCAACGGAAAGTTTTCCCTCCTCTTTGACCGTTGAATCAGAAGATATTGTTCAGAGAAGTCGTATAGTGAACTGGAGCTGTGCTGTTAATAACTTGCTGACATTGTTGCTGCCTTGTCCGGTGAAGAATTAAGTATTCGTACTCATATTATTTGGTATTAAGTAGACCACACCAACGAAAAATACAGTGTCGGTTTAAAAGAATCGACCCGTGCTATGACGTTATATATACGTACGTGTGAGTTGCTCAGTACCGTACGATAGCAATTTTCCCAGTACCGTAGGCGAAGGTATATTTTTATCCGCTGAACTTGCACTGATATTAGATTAATTTTTGTTTATACGCATTCCTGTCAACATGGAGGCCAAAAGGAAAGGAAAATGGTTAGAAGAAAATATGAAACAAGCAATAAAGAATGTGATAGAAGGATCAATGAGCCTGGAAGTAGCAATATATTGCTGAAACATTAACATCGACTCTGTATCAGTCGATGTTGCAGGAAAAGGCACAAAAATAGAAGAACAAACCAATAGCAAAGGGACGCAAGACTAGCATTAATAAAACTATAAATAGAAAACCTAGGTCTAACTCTGTGCTAACAGAAACTGGATATAGTGAAGAGCCTTAGAAGACTAAAAGAAAATTCAATTTTGGAACCAAAACCAGTATCGATTGAAGTGTTCTAACAGAGTGTATCATTTGCTTAGAAATCACAAACGAGGCTTGAGTTCAGTGTGTATCGTGCAAGGGTTGAACACATTACAGGGCAAGAGAACATTGGTTTTTATAGATGTGATCACTGTGTTTAAAAAAAATGTTTCATTAGTTCTAAGACATTTTTATTTTGTTGTGATAATCTCTAGAGAGCCTTTTGAAAAATGTGTTATCATGTTACCATGTTCTGTTTTATATAAAAAATACAATAATTATTATAAGAATAATTATCTTGTGATTTTTATGAACTTACTTTTCCATTATTTAGAAATATGTATTTATTTATGTCTGTCCGGTTCTGGGAAACACTTTTTGAGATGCGCAGTTATCACTAATATTTACTTTAGTTTTTAACAGTTAACATGACTCGCGCTCATGCATTTTCTTTTAATTTTGAAAAAACCTTAGGTGTGCGGTACTGGGCGCATCTCCCCTACTGTTGTTTTACCTGCTACCCTATAGAAATTTATATTGTCATTATCTTGCGTTCCCCGTGACTGGTCGGTTTGTCCCTCATTTAGCCTTGCGTTTCTTTGGAAACATTTAAAATACTGCACAACACTTTATTTAAGACGCATAGAGACAAAATATATAACAAACTGTAGAGAAAATACTATCCAAAAACAATGTTAACAACCATAAATACTTCTCGTTAAAGCAGCTGAGAGACTTCTAAGTTTTGGCAGTGGCCGCCTCAGTAGCGTAGATGGTAGCATGTCTGCCTCACGTTCAAGGTCCCGAGTTCGAATCTTCGTCAGGGTGAGTTACCTGGATAAGGTTTTTCCGGGGTTTTCCCTTATTCATAAAGACGAATATCGGGTAGTTCTAAGCTCCATGGACCCTGGACACATTTGAGCATCATTTCACCCATTTCATTCACCGTCCGATGTGACTTAACGTTGGAAGACGTAAAATTACAACAAAAACGTTTTGGCAGTCGAAGTACGAGTAGCCAACAAATGAAAACTACTAATACCTAACGATTATCCTTGACAAAAATATAGGTGGTCTTGGAAGCTTTTGTGGACATTACATAAAATTAAATAATTGTGTGAAATGGAGTGGAAAGTCTAAGCTAAATGACAACTTTCAGCATGTATCAAATGTATTTGTGCCGAGTATATTAGATGAATATTTTTATTCTAATTTACCTTACAGAAACCTAAAAACTTGACCTCTTTATAAGGATTGAATGGTTTGTATTTGAACTAAAATCTAATGTTTTATCGTTCCTAATAACAGTCCATTTGCTTCACACCATTTTATAAATTTGTACAATGACCTACTACGATTTACATCTAAAATGCCACTAACAGTGCAGCATAATATCAAGAACATCTCTGAATAAATACGTTTCAGGACGTTCATCTTGATGGTACAGGGGATAATATAATGAAAACCAAAGCCTCAAAAACAGACCCATATAGAATAACATGCCTCACTAATTTCATTTTCCGCCATTCACAAAAATAGATTTATGCCTATTTAACACACATAGAAAAATAAAATGATTTAAATTATAAAATCATAAAATATAAGTTTCGGTACAAGAATGTTATATATGATTTCGAAGATTTTAGAAAAATAAAAAAGGTGACCATGGACGGTATTCCTCCTTTTCAGATGATAAAAACTTCTTTTCAGAAGTGAGACTGGAGTATCAATTGCGCTTTGAACAAAACTGATATTCGAAAAAGAGGAATTAAACTAATCACTTATCCATATAGTGTATAGATATTGTAATTTGTAATATATGATGGACTACCCAAGTGAACAGTGGCCAGAGCTAATTTCATAGGTTGTAACGTTTTAGTACTTCAATAAATTGTATTTAATTTAAAAAATTAATTAAAAGCAAATCTCCTCCTAAGCTGCGATAGGCTCTTAATTTCTTTTTAATGAAGTCTTTATTATGATGAAAATAAACTTACCCTATACTAGTTGAAGGACATTCAGTATGTACTCACCTGAAACAAAAAATAAAATATGTTTAAATACACACTAATACAGCGATAACATGGATATGTGGAAATAGGGCATACAAGTCCATAGGGTGTATTGGTGTAAAATATTTTAGGGACAAATTACAAACATTAAAACAGCAGAAAATGCTCATGTGAACCTGAAAATAGTTGGCTAACAAAGTAATTAAAGAATTTACTTCTTCGTAGAGTACAATAATAGTTAATGAGAGTTCAGAAAGCAGAAGAAAATGCATTCTATGATAGAACAGTTCAATAACTATGTCTGGTACTGCAGATGGGAATGTATCACCAGCACATGAGATTTATGTAAAAAGTAACCCCTGCCACGACAGGCAGTTACCTTGTCCGCGAACATTTTCAGCAGATCACCAGCGTTTGAGAGAGAGAAGGAACAGAAACGTTAATTTGAGAGAAATGTTTTGGACGTTGAGAGAAACCGAGAGGGGAAAACAGTTAACGTGTTGCAACGTTTAGGCATACGTACGATGGATGAAATGATGCTCAAATGAGTCCAGGATCTATAGAGCTTAGAGCTATCACACATTCATCCATCTTTCAGTAAAAGGAAATCCCCGGAATTTAACCTTATCCAGGTAACTCACTCTGACCGAGTTCGATCTCGATAAAAATGAACTACCTGGATAAGGATTTTCTGGGGTTTTCCCTTATCCATAAAGACGAATGTCGGATAGCTCTAAGCTCCATGGATCCTGGGTTCATTCAAGCTCATTTCATCTATTTCATTCATCATCCGAAATTACAACGTTGAAGGAAGATATATAAAAATAAATACATAATAAAACTCTTTTGAGTCTTGCAAATTTATGATGATAGGCTCCAAAATCTCGTTACCTGCTATTTCTTTCCAAAAGTCGTCGTGTACTTTATCTGCATGTTTCACACAGTTTTCTCACTTTTGTGGTGTTACCCTGTCAATTTCCTCGTGAATAAGTCGTTCGATGCCAGGCAGTTAAAACTATCGTTTCCACTTGCAACCTGCAGTTGTATTTGAGGCCTAGGGTTATGAACCGATTATAAATATGCCATGTAATAGCCCACATTCTACAGCCTAACAAAACGTGTATTATTTGCTATCTCCTTCTCTCTCAAATTTCAAAACATCTTAACTTGTTCAAAGTAATTGTTTTAGCACATCATGTCAGTTTACATTTCAGTTCTGAGCAATTACAGACATACTTACCAACCAATAATGATGTTCATTACAGTGCTTACTCGCAATGCATCGTTACAATACATTGGTACTATACTTATTTGTATTATGAAAACTATTTGAGCTAAAATATTGAATTTTTACTACTGTGTTTAGAAACATTGCTCTCTACCTTCCTCGTGGACCATTTTTTTGCAAAATTTGAATTTTTGTTTTAGTGCTAATAGTATTTATTAGAGATGGATTCACTTGGCGCTCCTCACATCCCACTTATGGGGAATGGAATATGACAACACTGTAGCACTCCAATTGGTTCCTGGGCTGGTAGCATTCAAGAACAAACATCATCCTATTTGAAAGTCAAAGTGATAAAATAAATAAAAGCGGCACAATAGATCAGTTCGGACTGTGTTAGGACAACTGTCACCCTTCCTTTCTTTAAACAAGAAAAAAGCAAGGAAAAAGAGTATTTTTATTGTCATTATACCTACTAGTAAATATCTACTGTCCAACAACGCAAAGAAGGTCCCTGAAAGGTATGTGCTGCCTTACACAGTGGGACAAGGACAGCGAATGTGTGCGGCAGAGAACGCCCACTACACAAGGAGAAGACCGTTAAAAGATATGCGCCCTATTCACCCTGTACTCTAAAACCGAGAAGATTCATTCACAAAAGTAAAAGCTGTCAGAATGTTTTTCAATGGTCTGTAACCGTACTGACATGGGGTATCATAAACCTGTCCAGGGAGGGTGTGGGAGCCTTCGCCAACCCCCCTGCGTCTCAGGCCTTGGAGAGTATCTCTCCTGTGGAGGACAGTATTAACAAAAGAACTTCTGCAAATGTTTATCTGGTTTAACACGAAGTACACAGAAGAGCAACATTTGGAAGAAGAGTTTATTGAGGAATGGGAGAGAAATTATGTGAATGTAATACTAACATTTTATTTTTTATGGAAATCTCATATTTTCTTTACGCAATCGACAACATGGAAAATACCGCTAATATTTGTTTCCTTCTTTGCAGCGCAATACGTCAATTACAGCCCTAGAAGTTATAACGCGAAGTTGACACTTGAGTTACAATCAAACGCATGAGGTTCAACAGCCCTGTGGAGTGTGGAGTGGAACTTCACGTTGATTGACGTATTGCAATGTTGTTTCCCACTGTTATCAATTGCGCTTGAAATAACAATAAACAAAGGGAAATGTTTCTATGGATCTCAAGCTACAATTTCTCGGGATGTAATTGAGCTATTGTGACACAACAAACGTCGTTCTTGGTGTTTTATCCCACTGCGTCAAACATAATCCACGATTAGGCTCAAGTTTAAGCTTTTGTAATATTTTCTTGAAGAGTGTATATAGTGCAAGAGGTGTCCATCACTCATAGTAAACAACCATCCCCCAATTATTCTGATACCTCAAAATCAACTATTTCGTTCCTTTTTAATGCTGCTGGAAACCTTTCCAAAGGGAAAGTAGTATAACAATGTGATGCAATATACAAATAAAAGCTTAAACAAATAATTGGAAAGTTATAACCAATAAAAGCAATAGCAATATTTACAGCAAAGGGAAAAAAGTTACTAATAAAATATTTGGAGGGTGCTACTTCAATGTATCCTTTTGTTAAGTCTAAATAGGCCAAAGTGTGCCAATCCTAACGTCTACACACGCACCTGTAATATACTTACTGCCATTTTATATTGTTATATATTTCTAGAGAGAACAATTTGATAAGCCACATTTTATCACACACTACATTGTACTGCAAATAACATTTTAAAACAGCACATTTAAATTCGTCTTTCTTTGCTTACTACCCCCAGGATGCGCCCGAGGTCAAATGTCCATCGAGGAGTAGATAGAACTCTGGATCCGAGAGAATATGCAATAAAGAAAAGCGGAAATTGAGATTTCATTTATGTAAGCCCTTTAACTGCTGTGCTTTTTAGCGTCCCATTCTATACTGGGCAAGAAAGATCACTTAATTTTGCTCAGAGATCTCTTTATCAGGACTAAGGTTATTTTACGTAACGTAAATCTACCAAACGAAACCACCGGCTTTGCTTCCCTTTCGAATGAAACCTTGCTAAGTATTTTTACGCCCGAAAAAAATCCACTGCTTTCCACCAACACCTCGAGAACCAGAAGCAAGCATGTTACCCCTAGACTACGGGCGACAAGATGAGGGTTGATCAGCGTAATACCTGAGGGAGAGTGAAGACGTAGAAATTAAGTCGCGGTGAAATGGGGAACAAACAGCTGATGAAGCAGTAGTTGGCGGAATGAATGGCGGGGAACCCCAGAGAAAACCCATGCAGAAACCGCTTTGTCTACCATAAATCCCACATATGTTATCGCAGGATCGAACCACGGCGCATTTAAATTAAGAAACTTAAAAGACAAAATGTGTTAAATGCAATAATCGTTTAATTCTAGTACAGTTTGCCACAGCAAAGAAACTCCCAAGGGGATGAGGTGCAAGGAGGAAGTTAGTCACGGCTCCGATACCCGATGGTAGTTATGACACTCGGGTCAGTTCAGCTACGGTCCATTCACAAACATTCTGACATCTACTTTTGAATAAATCTTCTGTTTTAGTATACACAGTGAATAACGCGCATGGTTCTTTGACGGTTCTACTCCTTCTGTAGCATGCATCTGTCCCACACATTCACTGTCCCTTTCGCTGTCTATGAGTACTTTCTTTCTTTGCGTCAGAGACTTTCCTTGCGTCGGCGAACAGTATATGTTTATACCGTGCGTTCCCCGAGCAACAGGACCGCCCCGCGGTCGATTTGTAATGGGTGAGGGCCGGCGCGCTCTCTGACACAACTACGCCTAAAGGACCGGGAGGTAACGTGTGCTGAACTCTAACTACTATACTAACTTACATTAGGCTTACCTGAAATCACAACAGGTTTTTAAAATGATGACCTTCAACGCGAATACATTCCCTAAATCTCCGAAAACAGTTCTGGTTCACTCAAAAAGTTCATCTTGCCTGATTGCCTGTATTTCTCTCGTCGTGTTGCCCTTCAATTATTGTAAGGTGTGGAGGTTGGATGGTACACTTTATTCTTTAACGTTACCCCTAAATAAAAAGCACATGGAGATAGGTCAGGGGAACGAGATGGCCACAATCTTAGACTAATTACTCTGTCACCATACACACTTCGCAATTCATGCATAGAATTGGGCAGCAATGTGCACTGTAGCTGAGTCCTGCTGAAACCACCCACACAATCGTTCACCTCTTGTTAGATGCGGAAAAAAATTATTTAAAATGCAATTTACATAAAAGTGTGAATCAACTGTTGTGTCGAAAAATATGGACTGATAATAATTCTAGGCGCACTTGCTACACACCACACCCCAACTTTTGCAACGTGGCGCACAAGCACACAGAACTCTTTCCTTCACAACAGATCCAACTCGACTCACACGGCAGTAGTAGAGTGCTATTTTCTGGCGGCAGACGCCCCACTCGCCACCCAGCCCAATACCGCCACGAAGCGGTCCGGTCGCTCAGGTAACACACGGTATTTACATATAGCGGCGCTGTCGACTAATGGTTAGACTGGCTTCGGTTCTACAGGAGTACATATAGGCATGTGGTGAGTGACATCTGGACAGATCTCCTCCGAATTCTCCGGTTTTTGCTTCCGTTCATTCCTACAACAGCTCCATGATTATCTTTCCTTCCATTCATTGCACCGACATTTCACATCATCCATTTCATTTTCATAAGAGGTATCCGGCTGATCCTCCATTCTGACTGTTATTATTCCATGATTGATGTCAATTTTTGAGGGAGAAATTAAAAAAAAATGTTCATGGTGACAACTGTGCCCCTATTATGAATTACATCTAAAATGCCACAAGTGCAGCGTAACAGAAGAACATCTCTGAATAAATTCCTTTCAAGATACTCACCTTAAAGGTATCATAGGCCCAAGCACAGAACATTCTAGAACACCATGCGTCACTAATTTTATTTCCGATTTTCGGTCATCCACGAAGACAGATTGATAGTAAAGTGGACCTTCTGCTAGTTCACGACTGTGTTAAAAGTAGAAAATTCTTCCGCTCAGTGCTCAAAAGCTTTACACGTCGGTAATGCCAACTTTGGTTTCTTTGTGACAATCGTCTCATTCAAGAAGACTATGAATCTGAGTTAAATAATACTTATATAAAATGGACAATTAACATTCAGTTTTCTCAAAAGATGAGCAAGTTTGAAAAAACAATTTATACATTGATTAATTACATTTTTGTTACTTCATTTTCATCATTTTATCTCCACTGCCTCCCTTATGTAGAATGTTGCAGTTTACGTAAGGTCATGTGGTCAACATTGATATTCAGGATTTTCTAACAAGTAGTGTATGATGCACGGATTAAAGGATTCGTAGGTTTTCGGAAGGAGGCCGCAGGACTCACAAAATAAAATATTTCCTTTTAACCCTTGAAGAATAAATAACTTAAATCATAAAATTTCTGTACCAGAATGTTAGATGAGATATGGTTACGAAGGCTTTAGAGTGACTATAGATAATGTTGCTCCTTTTTACGTGATAAGAACTTCTTTTTAAAAGTGGGACCGCAGTTTCCCCTGTCAGCGGTTCTGGAACGCTGAGAGGTGGTGTTTGTCCCGGAATTCCAATCGCTTGGCTTTTATGTTGGGCGCTGCGGGTTCAAGACCAGTTCAGTGTACTTGTCGTGTAACAAGACAGAAACTAGACGGAGCTGACAAGTTTATGAAGCAGCGGCGGAAGTAACGTCACGCTTCATAGTCATGTTCAACTGTAAGGTGGGTCATTGTCCCTTACGATAGTTCACTCCAACTCTGATTTTCCCTTCATTCATGTTTATTTCTTCCCTTTAAATTTCTGGAATTCATGATGGGACAAAACATTCTCAGAGTTCGCGAGCAAGACTCGCATCCAGACGATTCTGGGTTCGATTCATAGGCCCGTCCGCTCCGACGTCTTCGTAGTTTTCCCTGCTTGTCTGGGGTGGTTTCTCTTCTATTAACAATTTCCTTTTCCTTATTTCACTTCCTTTTTCATATATGAGGTACTGTCTGACCACCAGAAGAGTGCGAGAGGTCTGAGATATATACACCTTCAACTGTAAATTTGTTTACTACGAAATAAAACTCACTTTGCAAACGTAGAACTTTTTCACAACTTTTTGCACTGATGTAATGCCTACACACATTTACTGCACTTAATATCTAACCCGTTTTAGGTATTTCAAGATTTGGGTTGCTATCCCCATTATTGTCAATGTCGCTTGAAGCAAGTCCGCTTTCTTGATCACCGCCGTTTTTTTTTTTTTTTTTTTTTTTTTTTTTTTTTTTTTGGACAATTTAATTAACTCCTCATCCAGTAGTTCATCTACAGGGACAAATTGTCATAAAAATACACGCAGGCATTGAAATTTGCACTTTGCCGGTACTATCACTATCTTTAAAATACCAGATTTAAAGAAACAGTTTGAAATGTGGAGGATGACACTTGCTTCCAGACAGCCCAAATAAAATTCCATGGCTTATAGTATGTACGATAAATGACCAGATTTTCGTTTCCTGCATCAGTGCTACTAAATGTGAGTCATCATTTTTCTATAATGAACTTTGAAACTTTCAATGATGCCCAAATCAAGTGACTATACACGACTGGCACAGTTAGGAGAGAAAAATTCCTCTCCAACATTTTCCAAAAATTATTTGACTTGCGTATAACATTTCTGTGCCCCATGTCTGATTTAAAGCAACTAAAACAGAACCGCTGTTCAACAGAAACAGCAGATACCGAAAATTATCTTAGACCTCGTTTGTTGCTACGACCTGCTGCGCCGAAAGCAACCATCTTCGCGTTTTGTTTCCACGACCGAAAACCGCCCGCTCAGCTTGCGCCCTTCTTAGCAGCGAAAGATACCGTATGCAGTGTGCTCATTTAATTACCTGAAAATTAGTTGTATTTCACTGAAATAATAAATAAAGTTGTGTTAACATGTTTCCGGGACTTACAAATATTTACGTATGAATATAAATTAACTTAGAACTGGGTTACGTATAAATCAGGTTCAAATGTACATACTAATTCATTCCACCCAAATATTCCACAAGATTTCCCAAGATATATAAAGATGCGACACGAATATGCTACAAAATGTCCCCTCGCTCAAAACTACATTACACATGGAAAATTGATTACTGCTACTCATGCTAGCACATAGGCGTTCGTATTAAACGCGGACAAAGTGTTGAAAATACCAAAGATAGTGAGTAGAGAGTCATGCAACTAACCGGTCTACTGAACCTTGGCCGTTTCCATAGCGAAGAGCCCACTGCAGTAGATAACTTGGTAATTAAGGAGCCCGGAGATAAAACTGGGAAAGTCACCGAGCGAGCAACCCTCCATGTACCATGCCACGTGAAGAAGGGAGATGGGGATCAATATCAGGGATAAAACCCTCAATTCACATAACACCTCCAGCAGCAATTTCATTTTCATGAGCGTTCTGGTAAATGGTTCCTAAGCGATAGTGTCGTTTGCAACGGAGTTCCATCCAAAACAACTGCCCATAAACCAACACTAAAGCATTCCGAAACACCAGATATTTCCTGATGGGTAAGAATACTCATTACCGGCTTAAATCACGTCAGCATTTAATATGAGATCGTATTTCATCTCGGAAATACTTGAAATACTTTTTAAGGTGTATTTAAAACACAATGAATACACATTCATGTATAATTATTTCAAACTGAAATACTATAACTCGCACTATTGTGAATTTTATATGTAGAAAATGTTCAATCATATGAAAACGTTTCTGTTTGTATGGTTTACGAAAGTTCAAAACTGTCTTTGGAAGCTGTAAGGTAAGATGTTTCTAGAAACTTTTTTGTATTTCAGCTAGGGGTAAAAATCTATTGTACTATTATAATATGTTCAGAGTACGGGATCAGGAGAAGCCGTAGTAGAAATCTCGTATACTGAGGGAAGCTCCTGTGCCACGTGATAAGCGGAGTCTCGTGCTGTAGTAGTAAAACCAATAAGAATAGACTAAAATATCATGGCAAAACGACACTTTCAACGGCAAAAAATTAGCCAATCGGGAAAAAGTGCATTGAAGGTCGGAGAAGACATCCCTATATAAGTAAGCTTTGAGAAATGGTCAAAAGTAGTCATTATAGCCAGTCTCACTTCTAAAGGGTCAGCCGCCCGCCTCGGTAGCGTAGATGGTAGCGTGTATGCCTCACGTTTCAAGAGGTCGCGAGATCGAATGTCGGTCAGTTTCAAAGGAAGGTGGACCCGGTACTGCTCTTACGGAAGAAAACGTCAACACCACTACTGCCATTGTGAGAGAGGATCGACGAATTACCTTAAGATCACTTTCTGAAATATTGAAAATTTCATTGGGTGCCACCCACACGTTGGTGACAAACATTACACATGAGATGTGTTTGTGCGCGATGAGTTCCAAGACTGTTGATTACCGAACAAAAGGACATTCGCATGCAGGTCTGCATGCAGTTAAAGTTGATGTTAGAGCAAGATCCGGAGTTTCTTCCAAACGTAATCACTGCTGATGAAACTTGGCTACATCATTTTGATCCTGAGAGCAAACAGCAAAGCTCAGTGTAGAAATCTCCTTCATCACCAAACCCCAAAATGCAAAAGTGGTTGCTTCTGCTGGGAAAGTTATCATCATCTCATTCTTTGATATTCATGGAATGGTATATCAGCATGTTGTACCTGCACACACATCAGTAACTGGACAATACTACAGGGATGTCCTGAAAACATTGGAAGTCCATATCAGGCGCAAAAGACCACATTTCCGTGAAGCAGGCTGGATGCTGCACCACGATAATGCGCAGCCGCATAGTGCCAATGTTGATGCTGAATAGCTTGCAAAACTCAAAGTGAAGTGTATCCCTCACCCTCCCTATAGTCCGGATTTAGCCCCATGTGACTTTTTCCTATTCCCTAACTTTAAGAAACGCCTGCGTGGGAGGCATTATCCATCATCTGAAGCAGTGGTGAAGGCTGCGTGTCTTTGAAGACTGGCAAAAACGCTTAGACAAGTGCATCGCATTCAGGGGAGACTATTTTGAGAAGGACCATCAAAATTATGAGGATGAGTAAAGGAACGTTGTCAAAAAAAATTGTGATCATTCTTTATTGAACGGCCCTGTATTAACAAAAATAAAGTCAGGGTAACCGTTCGAGCGGCGCGACTATACTGTCATCTGCAATTACAAGTAATCACCGAGGTGCACGTCTCATATTCTACAACTAGAGAAGTGATACATAAATTTAAAAAGGGAGACCGTAGTTGCATAAATCATATAGAGTGTAACAGAAAGGTATGTCAGAAACCTAAGAAAACATTTCTTGCGGGTAGAGGATATAAAAATGTTACATGAACACAGATCTAGAAATTGTTTCCTTTTTAGAGCACATTTTCTGCAGCTGAACCTCATACAACTACCCCCAATGATAGAACGGTGGGAAAACAAGAAATCACAGCACGTGTTCAAAATGACCTCCATTAGCTCCAAGAACCTTAAGTCCGCACTGGATTTGAATCCGCGTTCAGCTAACCCGATATCCCAACTCGACACACACACACGCACGAAAGCGCGCGCGCACATACACGCACACACACACAAACTTCTTCTAAAAATGTATTTCGGGGTAGGATATGGAGAGAGTTAATCAGTGGCGATGCGTGCAATGAAGCTATCGAAGCGCCGCTTCCACAAGAATTTCAGAAAACAAGAAAAACAAAACAATTCATGCCAAAAAATATTTTATATCCTCTGGATATATTTTCAAACTTTATTCCCAAACATCCACGGTGCTACAGACAATTAAGACAGCTGCTTAAATTCGAGTGACCAGTTCCGCGAGCTCATTCAATACCGAATGTACGCAGTCGTAACCCTGAATACCATACTTCGTAGGTATCCGGAAGCAATCGTGAATCTTCGATAGTTAGGAAGCACTGAAAGATTCTGTCACGTGAAGTCCCTGTACCGTGTGAAGAAAAGTTTAAATATATATATATATATATATATATATATATATATATATATATATATAATTTTACGTAGATTGGTATTTAGTGCTGACAAATAGGAAATGCTTGTGAAGTTTTAAGTTACAAGCAGAAGTGTGTGAATTGCATACTTTCTCCATTTTAGACAAACAGTTCACGTTATGTGGGACAGCTGTAACAAAAATTGGAACGTCTGAGAGGAGAGGGAAAGCAAGAATGTGTCTGCTTGTAATGTCAGCAGTCTTGC
The DNA here is from genome assembly GCA_030765055.1 of Mantis religiosa. Taxonomy (NCBI): domain Eukaryota; kingdom Metazoa; phylum Arthropoda; class Insecta; order Mantodea; family Mantidae; genus Mantis; species Mantis religiosa. The sequence goes on along the minus strand of JAUKNK010000563.1, from coordinate 64,411 downwards.
AATGCAAGAAGGGTATACGTGTGACTGTACAATAGAGAGTACTAAAGGGTAGCCTTAGTTCTTTGAGTCATTATTCTCTCTTATTTTAATGAAAGTTAATATTTTTAGCTTCTCTCGCTTTGAAAGTCACGCCTCCCCTCCTGGTGTTAAAAGTTATATTTTCATTGGTATACTGGTGTACAGTTTTAAAAACCTTTCCAGCCTCTGCTGCACCTCAATAAGAGAAGAATCGCTACACATACAATGAGCCGTCACACATTGTTTTCAGACAAGCACGAGACTTGTGTTGTCTGGGAGATATCTCCAGAGCGGAAACACACAAATTACCTCCATTTTCGTTACCTCCCACGAGAAGAACGTGCTCTATTAGCTCGACACGCAAGCGATTGTCTGTATCTCGCCTGCACTGCAAGCCACCGGCATCAACGTCGCGTTTGGAGGGATGCATACACAGCCGGGCTTGCTGCATTCGTTAGTAGGAAACACTGGAGATGCTACCATGTTTAACAGATTTCACCATTCGCCCACGACATGAGGAAAAGTCTGACTTGTTACTTTCATAGCTCTTCCTCCATACATTATCGTTTATTTTATAAGTTCTAAACCATTTTTATTGTTTAAACTACTCAGAAAAATGTCTTGCGCCGTGGCGTAGCGGGCTAAGGCAGCGTGCCTTGGTCCCTGGCCACGCAAAGCGACCCGGGTTCGATCTCATCCATGTGGTGAGGATTCTAGGTCCTGGGTATAGGAACGGTGCCCAATCAGCATCGTGAGGAAAATGAGGAGCTTACGCTTGGTAAGCGGCCCTGGTCACGGAAACCAACGTTCCGGCTGGGGGATGCCGAGATCCTGACCGACCTCTCCTCCCTGTATCGGTTGGATATTCGTCCGCCTCTGCCCAGCGAAAGTGGGCGTGAGGCCGGCAGTCGGATTGGTACGCCTTGTCCCTCTTAGGTCTGTCGCGCTAGGTTTTTTATTGTTGTTGTTATTGCTATTGTTATTGCTATTGTTATTGCTATTGTTATTGCTATTGTTATTGCTATTATTATTATTATTATTATTATTATTATTATTATTATTATTATTATTATTATTATTATTATTATTATTATTATTATTATTATTATTATTATTATTATTATTATTATTATTATTATTATTATTATTATTATTATTATTATTACTATTATTACTATTATTATTACTATTATTACTACTATTATTACTACTATTATTACTACTATTATTACTACTATTATTACTACTATTATTACTACTATTATTACTACTATTATTACTACTATTATTACTACTATTATTACTACTATTATTACTACTATTATTACTACTATTATTACTACTATTATTACTACTATTATTACTACTATTATTACTACTATTATTACTACTATTATTACTACTATTATTACTACTATTATTACTACTATTATTACTACTATTATTACTACTATTATTACTACTATTATTACTACTATTATTACTACTATTATTACTACTATTATTACTATTATTATTACTATTATTATATTAGCATTTATTTATTACTTATTTTCAATGTTGCTTTAAATAAAAAATAAACGGTTTCAAATGTTATTACGATCTCTTTTAGTTTTGGAAATTCTTTTACTTTAAAGTTCAATTTAATCTTATGCCAAGGTTTCTCAGGATAGTTTTAAAATAGCTTTTTTATTTCATTTACCTGATTATAAAAAGAATCTTCCATATACTACCCTTATTTCAAAAGAAAGGGAAACTTTAAAATCTCTCATTTAAAATTTCTAGCTTTTATGAAGTTCTGCATAGCCTTAAAAGTTACTCAAAATGGTCCAAAGGAACAGTAAATTAAATGGCACTCAATTACTTGTACTTTAGGAATCAAAATTACATTTCAGAAGAATTCGATAAAAATTGCATCACATGTAGCATTTTGAAAAAGTGAAGTTTTGAAAATTATTTCCAAAAACTTTAAATTTCAAACAAGCATGTTTTATTTGGAATTTTAAACTGTATGATATCAATATAAATATTTATAATAAATATAAAAATATTTGAATTTTGTGGACGCTACATATTTTTAAAGGCGCAGGATACAGAAGTCAGTTTTCAGCAATTATACGCTAAATTTGAAAGTTGCATTCTCTTCATTGAGGTAAACGTTTGAAGAAATTCTGTTATTTATAAATTACCTTAAAAGTAAAAGGGGAATTACAAGAAGTTAAAATTACTGCCTTTCTTGTTAGCAAATTAGCCTCGAAATCAGGTTGTTTCAGTTTCGAATGAGAGAAATTTGAAGAAAACCACAAGAGTAACGCAACAGTACACGAGTGCTAGTCAGTGCCATGAGTAACTTGTTAGTCGATATGATCTAGTTAAAAGGTGAAACAAAAAGCGCTGGAAAGATAATCTTTAATTTCTCCACTATATACTTAGGCAAATTCGATAGCGACAAATTACCGGGAATACCTTTTCTGAACCCCACTACTGGTCTCCTCTGTATGTGAACTATATAACTATTTTAAAAACGATCTTTTTTTAAATATCCATACCACTCATCTGATCATGTCAAAAATTATGTACAAACATTATTTAATATATATTTCAAAGCAAATGAAACTATATGTGGTATTTGCTAAGGGTGATATTTAACTAAAATGCTTTTTTTTAAATTCACTGGCCGTAAAACATGTTTTTACAGTGTATTTCTGGATGAGTCGGCGAGCGATGCTGATCTGCGAGTGAATTTGTGAAGTGTTGGGGGTGGTGTTGCAGGGAATTGGAAACGTTGCGTCCCTAACGAGTAAACCACCCGGAAGAAACCACGGCGGTCGTGTTTCCTTATGCCACTATGTCAACGAGAAGAAAACGAAGTGAATGTTGCAAAATAAACTGAAATGACAGTTCACAAACGAACTAGTTCAGATTATTATTGAAATGGCTGTGAACTCTAAGTGAAAACTGAAAGAGATGAGCAAAGCAACGGTTTGGAAAATGAACTGAAGTCCAAATATCTACATATACCTAATGCTTGTGACATATTTCTGACAATTTCATTTTTGGTTTGAATTTTTCATCACCTTGAAGAGTTGTCATCGTCATAGAGCATGCCAGCTACCATATAGCAGCCTAGGGAGGAAAATAAAATTTTTTTAGTGTCCTGTATTCTCTCTTTTTAACTTTAGCGGCGATGTTCCTTTTATTTTCCCTCTGTGTCGCTGCACTACATATCATCCTCATAATTTCGTCTCTTATTTCATTTTATTCTCACCTCTCCCAACAGTACAGGCAATACAAAAGAATTGCAACAAAAATGGCTGACAAACCAAGGTGCAGCAAGAGTTTATATAAGTAGCAATAACATTTCACATAAGTATAATATTAAGGTGGGATATTTTTAAAAATATTTTACCTTTTGGACTATTTAATAGATTTTACTCCCAATTTACATCTTCAGAGCAAAAGTATTCCTTGCTGATTGACTTTCGTAAAACAAATTATTTTAACTGGGGTTCTCCACAGAAAATTATCAAATACACATCTTCATATCTCAAATTTGTGATCTTTAAAATATACATACCTCTTATATTTTGTAATTATCAAGATGTAAACAAGTCCTATTAAAGATTTCCACACAATAAAATTGCTGTGATCACTTCACTGATGTGGTACGTCACCAGGCCACTTCCTTTTCCGATAACTCAAGCTAAAAGCACAGGACAAGTGAAATTGCAGCGATTTATTCCTCCTGAATATTAACGCAATCCATAGATGAACGAAACTTTTAAGTTATTAATGTTATAAATATCGGCCAGCTTTTCATATGCAGGGTCTGACTAAACATAAAGGGTACTTTTTCTTAGAGAATATTTACTCATCAACTTTGTGCCCTTCAAAGTACTCCGTTGGAAGCATTTCTGGAACTCACTTTTCGTTATTGTGTTCAGCTCCTTCAGCTATTCTGCTTTTATCTCATCAATGTGGACAAAACGACATCCTTTCGTGGTTCTCTTCAAGTCTCTGGAATAGAAGGAAGTCACATGGAGCCATCTCGGCGACACGATGGCTGAGGCTACATTATGGCTTTGTTTTTTGACAAAAAAGTGTGTGCGCGTGTGTGCGTGCGTGTGTGTGTGTGTGTGTGTGTGTGTGTGTGTGTGTGTGTGTGTGTGTGTGTGTGTGTGTGAACAAGCGTTAAGGCGTAAGCGTGAGCATTATCCTGATGCAATTCCTACGAATGGTTTTGCCATAAATCTTGTCTACCTTTCTGATGGACACATGGCGATTTTCCGGAACCATTTTCTGTACTTCTTCGACAATGTTGTCAGTAATTGATATGCGGGAGTGTCCAGAGCGGTCGTCTTCTCGATCCTCTTTTAAACGTTTCTACAACTCGTAAACTCTTCTCTTACTCATAGTAGATTCACCAAAAGCCACACTCAACATTTCCAATGCGATGCTGCACTATGTTTCACTTTTTAAGCAACAGTTAGTGTAAATTAAGTAAAAATTCGCCGGCAGCTCGAAAGCACTTATAAGCTTTACGACTGTCAAAATAAATTGAACACTCAAAACAACTGAAAATGCAAACATACATCCGAAATGTGTGCTCCAACAGGATAAAAATGTTTTGACAATCGAATGTAAAAACACCACTGAATTAATAAGTTCCCGTAATATTTTACCGCACCTCGTATTTAACCATTCCTGGAGCATCCTGTGCTCATAGTAACTGCAAGAAAATGCTTCAGAACATGATTTCAACAAAAGTTTATCTAAATTAAGATGAAGTATGTAGATAAGTTATTCTCTTTTGTTAGAAAATTATGTAGTCAGGACAAGAAATTCATTATATTTGTTTACGACTTCGAGTTTATACGAAACAAGTAAACCTGCCTGACAATCCTCTTCCGCATTCTGATCATCCGGGATTTCTGTTTTCAGAAGTACAATAAGATAACAAGAAAGTTGTGTGCTGCCACTTCCCGACAACACAATTTTTCCTTATGTAAAAGAATGAACAATGCATATTCTTGACGCCTCTTTCTCCCAACTCATGACATTGTTCATTATTATTCAACGTGGCAAAACCCTTTGGCACGAGCATCTCACCAGCCGGACCACCAAGTGACAAGGGCACTACAGATATGGAATACCAATAAGGAAGCGATATTATGACTGAATAGCTAAAAAAAATTCTTATCTCTGCTAGTCGATATACCCTTACATTCCATCCAAAAAAGGGATATAAGTTCAAATATTTGACGACCCCAAAAGCATTTTTCGAAAAAGATGCAATGTGCGTCTGTAAACAGTGTAACTTAAAAAAGTCAGTTAAACACCAAAGTTGGAACTTAAGATCCGCATCTTTTTATGGAGGCGGAACAAACAATATTAACATAATCCGCCAATGCCACACTACCCTTTACATAGATTGGACTGGACTGGACCACGCTACCAAGGGGATTCGCCACGGAGGTCCAAACTTGGTCTATTGTGCCTATATCCCCAAGTGGAGCATCCGGAAGGGAGGATGAGGCGAGAGAGAGCGGTCGTTCCAGGGAGTCACGACAGTGCAAAGGGGGAAATTCCTACACTTCACCAGTTGAAAACTCCCCAGCAAGCCTGAAAAACTACCATCCCTCCCTGCTGTGGTACGGAAACGACCCAACCAGACCGGGTTCGGAGACCGACACCGTTCTACCGGAGGAGGAAGCGTTTACCAGGAGCATACCATCCTGCCATGCAGCGCCGAGACACCCGCCGACACTTTTACCCTGACAGATGATGTGAAATGATAATGAAGATGAAATGGAAGAACATGAAATTTGGGAATGTTATTAACCTACCTAGCATTCGTCTGGCGACCCGAAAAATAAACCGAAAAAACCATGGGTCATTTAGGTCGGCTACGGGAAACGAACCCGGACCTCCCGATAGCGGGCCACTGACGAAACCGCCTAAACCATCTCGTGCGGTCAATACATTAAAAATAAGTTTTCCACTTATTTCCCGAAAAATAAATAACATTTTTGGTTATAACTGCCATATGTTTAAGCTATTTTCAGAACAGATGAAATGTACATCTTGTATTTCCTAGGAACAGCATCTGAAATACCCTTCAATCTGGACTGTTTTTGCATAACCGATAAAGTATAAGAAATAGACAAAATCGTACTACATAAGAAATGTAGATCTCGTTAAAGCACAGTCTAAATGAAATAAACATTTTATAGGGTTAAAACACGTATACCTGACATTCTTCGTTATTAGTCTAAATTTTAAATATGCAATACCTTTCTAAATTGCAAATCGCTATTTTTTTTCATCCCTGACGCTGTCAGGCTGTATACAGCCCGAAAATTTTTCCTAGTGCCCACCCAAAAATGGTTTTAACCGCAGAATGGACTTTTTAAAAGGATTCTATAGCATAGGTTAGTGAACTGTACAGAAAAATTTCGTATAGTAGCTTTACTCTCGTATATATACAAAGAAAGCAGAATTTCAAAGGACCGACATAAGGACCAACTTTGGAAAAAATCAGCTGTGGGTTTAGCCTTTATGCATTGCGGCATACCCGCATGTCAGATTTTAATTGGCTGGTGTTTACTTTTGATTTGGGTTCTAATTGGAGCTATGAGATCTCTTATCTTCAGGTGAATGGTTGTAGGAAATGGATTTGTTGTTTGTTGGCTGCTCAGTTGTCTCAATAATACACTGGTTCGTTGCAAAAATGATTTAATTTAATTCTCACTAAGTTCGTTGATTCAGATTGATTTGTAGCGGTGACCACCTGTTACTAAACTTCCTAACAGAATTCTCTTACTTCTTTATACGGCGAATACTTTGCTATTATAAAATTCTTCTGCTGCCTCTCTTACGCTGGTTGCGTTATTCTTGACTTCCCTACATTTCGGACTTAGAAATCTTTGCTACTTCTTCTTCACGCGCACTAACACATCCTTCCCCTCGTAGTATGACTGTTGAAGTGCTTTTCTCTTACGCTGGTTGCGTTATTCTTGACTTCCCTACATTTCGGACTTAGAAATCTTTACTACCTCTTCTTCACGCGCACTAACACGTCTTTCCCCTCGTAGTATAACTGTTGAAGTGATGTTTCGTCTACTCTGCGATTCAGTTCGTACTTTATTCTGATCCCCACTCTAACTCTTATCACATGACCAAAATAACTCACCCTTCTTCCATTTCTCAAATCTTACATTACTATTGGATTCTCATTTTATTTCGATTTTTCTTTATTGGTTAGCAAAACTCATCGAACTCATTGACGTTACGTCCCACCGTGAGTTGGGTCACGCCTACCCTGGGCTCTTTGTAACGGTATACATCGTTATCACCTCAGCAAAGTAAATCCTTTTAGGTCTTACGCTTGACCGCATCTAGAAAACCTTATTGTTCCTACACATTCTTGGTTATAGTTCTCAGACATTGAACCTTTCCTTAAACAAAGAGGCTAACGGTCACCTCTTCCTGTCTCCCCGACTTGTGTTCAGATTTTCCAGAAATATTTTCTCTCCCTTACATGGATTCTAGCATGTTAGTTGTCTTAAATTATATTCTTCCCATCTTATTCTTAATTAAACCGCTATTTTAATCATTACTCTAATTTCATTCTAATTTCATATTAATATAACAATATTTTATATTAGTTTAGCAAAGCATTTTTATTAATTTATCTTCTTTTTTAATTCTCGTGATTTCAATTAATTCGCCACCTCCTAATCGCTGTCTGATACTGCGGTTACAGCATCCACAACGAATCTTTAGTATTAAAGCTTTGTCCGTATAAACAACAAGTATACCTAAGCTTTTGCAAGAATGCTTTATAGAAGAGTGAATAGAAGAAGTCATGTGAATATGAGACTTCTTAAACGTTATACATATTTATTAATAACCATAACACATAAATTTCAATTATAGTGTCCGTAACCACAAAAAATAATATTAAAAGACTACTTTTGCATTATAGAACAACTGGTTTAAGGATAACTATAAAACGAGTCAGAAAATAAATACAAAAATGTGTTCCAGATCAAGCGAGTTACTTAATTACTTTGGTTGAAATGGGTTATTTTCATAATATGCATATGAGGGTATTCTGTGTCATGACAAGACCGCCTCTGTCTCGTGGTGGTAGATAGCTGCCTGCCTCACATTCAGGAGGTCCTGGGTTCGAATTTCGGTCAGGGTGAGTTATCTGGATAAGATTTTTTCTTATGCTGAAAGATGAATGATAACTCTAGGCTCTATGGATACTACGCTAATTTGAGTATCATTTCGCCCATTTCACTCATCGTTCTTTATGGCTTGATGTCGGAGGACGTAAACTTACATATACATTAAAACCGTGATATAAAGATGGAGAATATGTCTGACATACCTTCCTACTTCCGGAATAAAAAAATAATTTGCCATAGCGACTAAAACCAACTTTTAAAGATATAAAATGATACGCGGTGCGTAATATTATTTTATTCAACACTTACTCATAAAGTTGTACTTTAATAACAGAAATTAACCTCTGAAGTAACTCTTTAATATTCAGGACGATTACATTTCTCTTCAACCACTAAATTTAGATTTGTATGTAACAAATCTGATAAAACTCTTGGCTTCCTCCAAAACTTTGTTTGGTATAGATACCTCCTCTTCTTTCAATAAGTTCCATTAAACACAATTTTTCCCAATTAGAATGAATCATTGAAACAATAAGTTGTTATTCAAACTATACCAACAATTAAAACAAATGATTAACCAACATCGATTCTCTCATATTAGATATTAGCCATCCAGCTGACCTTGGTTTAAAATAGCCCTACATTGCAGAAAACAAAATTACAAATAATTTTCCTATTTTGTTGTAGTTTAATTAAAAAGTAGTAAGTATTTTTAATGATTAGGGTAAGTGTTGGATAAAACATTGTGAATCAAGACTTATTTATACAATTGCGAAAATTACACACCTTCCACTCGTTGATAAAATACGTCCTGATTCACTAGCACAATAAACTTAACAGCTTGAATAAAAATACTAATAAATACGGTTGTTGGATTCCAAATGTGGACAAGTACCAAAAATTCTAGAGCAAAAGTAATTCGAAAACGTTGCTCATTTTCAGGTGTATGCAGAGAACAGAGAGATTTAACTGATCTAGACAGACGTGGCATCTAACCTCTCCCACAGCGCTTGCTGCCAGGGAGAAAAAAAAAAGCGAGTCAACTTTTATTTTTCACTGCTACGTCATTGTGCACGTGGAATGAAGAGAGGGTTGTTGTTGGGGAGTGCATCACCCTCAGTGTTCCAGCAGAGAAAAGTATTTCGTGCGGCTTGCTTTGTTTTCGTCCCTCTTCTTTTCCTATTCTCCTCTTTATGTTGCCTCTATTCCTGTTGCCAACCGGGCCAAGGGTAGCGTTTATCGTATCATTGCCACTAAGGGAGCAAAGTAGTGTATACCAACAACATAAAGAGAAATTATCTCGTTAACATCCCTACCGATTTTGATAATTCTTTCACCATTGAAAAGCACTCTTCCTACAGAACGTTATAGGCCATAAAGTATTTGTGAAACTTTTAGAACTACGGAGGCTTGAGTTGGTATTATTTTCATGTTCACCTCGCCCAATGTCAATCCCATTTCTTTGAATTTGAATAGAGGGACTTTTCTGCCGCGTTACTTCGAACACGTAGATATGTAATAGCTTTCAGCTTAAAAGAACAGCTTTAAAGTTTTAAAATTACCTACCTACTTAAGAGGGAGGGGGAAGAAAGAAAATAAAAGTTCTTTAAAAGTTCTCTTTAACTGCTGTGCTTTTATTCTATACTCAGCGTGAAAGACCACTTAATTTTACTCAGAGGCCTCTTTATGAGACTTGAGGTGCCAAAAATTTACGACACGGAACCACCGGCTCTACTCCCCTTCATAAAAGAGCCATGCTACGGATTTTTATACCAAAAATAAAATACTTTCGCCTACGCAGGGGTTAAACCCGCAACCTTGAGAACCAGAGGTCATGTAATCATGTTCGTACAACCAAAATTTTCATTGGAATATTGTGAAAGAGTATTTGAGACTAGTTTAAGAATCTCAACAACTGACCTAATCTACAACTTTCACATAACTTCTTTGGACTTCAGAAAAATTATAAACTGCCTTATAAGTTTCAACAAGTATGCTTGGTATAATTTTAAATCTTTTGGATAGAGATCTGACCGCATTAGTTGGCGCTACAGTAGTAGATACTGTCCACCAACGCAAAATAAGTCCCTGACAGGAATGTGTCACCCAGTGCCACCCTTACACAGTGGGATAATGACAGCGAATGCGTGTGACATAGAACGCATGCTACACAAGGAGTAGAACCGTTAAAAAACATGCGACCTATTCACTCAGTACACTAAAACCGAGAAGATTTATTCACAAAAGTAGAAGCCGTCAGAATGTTTTTGAATGGTCTGTAAGTGAACTCACATGGGGTGTCATAACCTATCCAGGGAGCGTGTGGGAACCTTCTCCACCCCCCTGTGTCTCAGGTCCCGGAGACTTTCTTTGCTGTGGTAAACTGTATGTACCATGTTCACAGCCCCAAGCCCTCAGATTTTCTCGGGATTTTCTTCGGCCGTCACAAGTGCTGACTTGGTAGTTAGATCCGCAAATTTTACTATCATCCCTTTTACAGCTACATCTAACTTCGTTCCTCTTCAAGGCCGCTCAGTATTGCGTTGGTCACCCATCCTGGGTGTGTTACGATCTGAAGTTTGCTTGCCCTTTTGTCAGCTATAGCCTTGTAAATAAGCCCTTAGGGATTGAACTGTAAAGATTAGAGCAGTACACACAAACATGCGTGCTGTAATCAGACCTACAATTCTTTGTGTAGTACGGTTTCCGTAAGTCATTCAGAATGAACAGGACTTCTGAGGACATTCCCAGAAAAGTCCATATATAAAATTTCATTTCTCAACTAATTTTCAGTTTGACTCTACCCCTCCATACATTGTCCACACGGCTAGTGTGAAAGAACAACCAATTTCCATTAATTGACCTAACAGTGGTCCGAACTACAAAGCCCGGGCCTTAAAGTACTTACAGCATAGTAAGTCGCCATTAAGGTAGTTGTCTTATGTATTTATGATAATTCCTAGTGGTTTAACGGCAAAAACACGAGTCGTTGGAGAATTTAGTATCGGGTTGGCATGTTGTCCATGGTAGCTCAATGGTTAAGAGCAGCCGGACGGAGACCGGAAGATCCGTCGTTCAAATCCCACCTATGATATTGACTTCTTCAGTCCGACTCTACCCTTCCAAAATTGAGTTGTTTTGACAAAATGAACATTTTAAATACATTTTCCTTGTAAGGGTAACCTGAATGGGGGATCCTGATTATATTCGTGTCGCATCATTGGAGGATACTGAAATTAATGCGAAGTTTGGCTTTTAACAAACTTTCCTTTTATGAGCAATCATGTTCACGAAAACATCTACGGAACATTTTTTGGGTGGGGTGGGGGCAAGTGAGGAGGTTCAGGGAGGTGACTCCAAAACATTTATTTCCGCTGAAATATTGTGTTTTGGTGGAATACTCTAACTACTTGTTCTATTTACTACAGTTAAAACTATTCTTATTTCCGTGATTCTTCACAAAACCCACTGACACGTGCACCTGAAAATCAACGTTGAGAGAGAAGATTGGAAAACATGTGATGGGAGGCGATGATGCGATAAATTTCCCCACCTCTCTTCTAATCCCGTTTATCTTCAATGAAAAGACCGGATGGAGGGAGAAGGGTGACCTCACAGATTGTGTTGCGGCCTGAACAAGAATTAATATCTATTGGTTACCGCCTGGTCGAGGAAGTGCAAGAGATGTGTCAGGGACATCCTGGCACGTGAACCTCAAGAACCACTCCATCGGCTAAGGAGTGTATTTGTATATCAAGAGACACATAAGCCTTTAATGAACGACGCATAAGCCAAATTGAGTAAGCTATGATTTTTGTACACGCGATGCACAGTTAAATTAAATGTATGGCATATCGGAGATACTTGTCAACATTTTGCATATTGATTTTTCTTATTTTATATATTTGTGATAAGAAACTTTTATTTCTAATAGGGATGGATCCTCGATACTCGCGAAACCTGTATACTCACGATATTTGCATGGTATCGAGAATACTTCAGAAAATTCGCTAGATAATTTTTCGATACTCCGGTGGTGATTCTGCAATATTTTATTGTAAAATCACAAAATATTATCGCCGCAAGTAGACCATTGCAAAGCCTGAGAAATTGCCAAGAATGTGGTACTTGCACAGTAACATCATGCAAGAAGATAACTGTGTGTCAGATTCACTGCCAATTAGTTTCCAAGAAGAAATCACTGCATAACTATACTGGTCGCCAAACTAGAATGTGATTGACAGTAAGCAAATGGAATAACGGTCTAAATAAGCGGGAGGGGATGATTACGTCATAACGGTTGTCATAGTAACCATTAAAAGGACCAATTAGAGTCGAGACGTTTCCATGACAATGTTAGACGCTAAACCTTGGTTGCCAATATTCTAACACGTGCTTAGCATGGACTGCGGGTGAGCGAGTTACGCAAACGCTGCAATAAACAAAATACCTTTGTTTTTATTTTTCTTCTGATAACGCTGCGTAAACAGAAATGCCTGTATACATAAGTTGTTATTTTATATAAGGTTATAACAAAGATACTGTACTGGCAAGTTCCTTTGCATTTTGTGACAAATTCCCTTGGTTTACGTGTGTGTGAGAGTTCGTGTATCTGTGCGTGTGTTGTGATCATTTGCAATTGTGTTTTAATGAATGTTTAATTATGTCTAAAATAGTGACAAACGAAAACCTGAACGTGCTCGGGAACCAAATAAAACTATATTTGGTAAAGGTATTCCAATTAAAGGACATACACGGGAAATACGAGTAATATGCTTCGTGAGAGAATACTTCGAAGAGCAGAAATTGAAAGAGGAGTCTATTAGTCCATTCTCTAAGGTGCTTAATAGGACTTCACGTGCGTAGGTATCAGTAAGGGCATTAAGGTTAAGATTGGGGGAAAAAAAAAGTATTTTAAAGAAGAAAGTCAGGCATCGGGTTGTAAATTAGAAACTCCCGGAAAAGGGTATGTAGGCGGCATTTCCCCACTTCAATAAGCATTAAAATGTGTCAGGTATGCCTCTTATGTTACGATGATCTTTACATTGATGTGTTCTTGCGTGTTCTAGCATTTGCATGTAGATCCAAGACATTTCTACCATCTTTGTGTACAGTATTATAGATAAATAAAAATAACAATAATAACAATAATAAATACCCATTACAATCGCAACTGAATCACCTTCGCACGCATAATCCTACCACGCTCTCCACATGGCAGCAATAAGCGGCAACGTCGCCTCTCTCTCCATACGAAATGTCAATCACTTTCTAGATTGGCGACCAGTATAAACGATGATTTGTCTCCTCTTTCTAGTACTCTGGGTATTCCACCTGCAATAGTTTTCTCTATTTAGCATAGCAGGACTCGTGTGACTGAAAAAGAAGTATACTTGGCCCCGAAAGAGCGAAAACGCAAGTATTTTTGAACAAAAACTTATAAAAGTGAACTGTTTTGCTTCTAAATGTCTAAGGTTAAAAAAAAAAAACTGCATATCTAATAGCCCGGTTTCTGGAATCTATACCAGGCCTTATTATGCAAAATTTATTTTAACTTTGTTAATTTTTAAATCAATTACACAAACCAATTTACAAATTTTGCAGATGTAATCTACTTGCTACCTTAACGAACTAACTAAATCTACAGACTACTGGATTCCAGCAACCTTAGAAATTTATTCGTCTAGTCTATCTAAAACAGTCTTTCTTCTACTTTACTTCTACACCAACAATATAAATCTAATCTACATTTCCACTACACCTATAATTGCTATAACAAACTACGAAAGACTGTTTCCTAAAATTTTAAAATTTCCTCTTCTGCAACTGGTATCCAAAGCTTCCTCCTACTGGTATCCATCTCCTAAAGGGACTGGCATCAGTAAAAGGAGCTGGTTCGTCAGTTCCAGACATCCGGGTAGTCATCTCTCCGCTTCTGCATAATCAATTGCGTCTGTCCGCTCTGATACTGTTCATATATCTCCTCTGGCTCTCCTCGGATTCTCCTTCTTTCTATGGCTTCTGTCTGCTCTTCTTTCCGATATCCAAAACAGACGTCTTCTATTTATCAGTTGTTCGTCTTAAATTAGGTCTTCAAGTCTAGTAATCTGTATCTTCAGTTTCTCTTGGTCCTATTTCCCTCTGACGATGCCTTAAGTAATATTCTTTTCTCGTAACTTGAAATGTTCCTATATTTCTTTCTTTTTCTTTTTCTCTTTCTTTCTAATCGTTCTACATTTCTTCCTTGAAGTATTTTGTTCTCTAACGCCTTAGCGGATATTATCTCAGACATATTTTCTATATTACATAATCTTCTGCATCTCTTAAGATGTTCCAAAAACATTTTCCTTGAAGTTTCCTTTGACCGTCTTCTACTAGTTCACTATATTTATTGCACTAAAAAATAACATGTTCAGGCGAATCTAAACAGTTACATTGCTCACATAAATCTGAGTTCTTTTTCCCTATTCTTTATAAATACACATTATATGAGTCATGCCCTGTAATGAAGTGAAGAAATCCTTTTCTTGGTTTTATGTGCTCCAATTTTAGCCTCTCTTTAATGTCCGGAAATAAATCATGTACTCTTCTTCCTACGTATGCCTTACCCCACTCTTCTTGCAATTCCTGCATTAAATAATGTTTCACTTCTTTCTCAGTATTGCATCTTTTCCCCAATAGGCCAAATTTCCGCAACAATTAGTAGGGCCAAAGTAGATGTCGTTTTTGTAGCTCCGCTGCTGCGAAGTAGTACTTGCCTCTGAGTTTTTCAGATTAAATTTGCACAGAAATAGACCCATAACCTATGCGACCATGTACTTGAGCCATAACCTATTATACCTATTACAAAACTCCTGATATATCCTTGTTGCTGTAAAAGGAATTCTATAACTCTTTTGTACAATTGTCGCTAATTTCATGACATGTACTGCCTTTTCTCTTACATACTTCATTCATATGCCTGTTTAGACGTAATTTTCAATCTAATTCTACGCCTAAATACTTAAACGTTTTGTATCTTTATATTTGCATTATAGATTTTAATATGTCTAATGCAGAGTTTAAAAAATGACGGTTTTACGTTTTGTCTCATTAAATATGTGCGTCTACTTAATTTTATTGACATTACAGAGTTCTCCCAAAATTCTGGTTTTTATGAAATCAGAAGTAAAAATGACGGTATAGAGTATCGTGAAAAACATCGTTTATGGCTGTCGAGAATCGAGTATCGAGGAAATCTAGTATAGACCCATCACAAATTTCTAAGTTAGAATTTTGCTATAATTGTAACTACGAATCCAAGCCCTAAATGCCCGCCTCGGTAGCGTGGTGGTAGAGTGTCTGCCTCACGTTCAAGAGGTCCCGAGTTCGAATCTCGGTCAGGGTGAGTTACCTGGATAAGGTTTTTCCGGGGTTTTCCACTATCCTGAAAGACGAATGTCGGGTAACTCTAAGCTCTATGGACCCTGGGCTCATTTGAGCATCATTTCAACCATTCCATTCATCGTCCGATATGACAACGTTGGAGGACGTAAAATTAAAAAACTAAATACACCAGAAGTGCTTGATCAAAACTACTTTATGTCTTATACTCGTGATTTTCTCTACTCTTGTAGAAACTATTCTTTCAAACGCCCATCCTTCTAGCTATAACCTGTATGAAGAATGAATGCACAGGGCCAACAGTGTAATCTGGCGTAGAAACAGAAAAACGGTATTACGTCACAACCATTCGACAATATGGCAGTAGAATATCTTACAATGGACGGGTTCGAATCATGTCAAAATGTAAACACCGTCATACGCCCACAAAGAAGAAAATTAACATTCAATGTGTTAGTTTTGTAAATAAGTGAAATGTAACTGTCTAATTATTACGTTAAATAATGCTACATCAATGGCAGTGAACCAACTGTACATAATATAGAGAAAGAGGTTCAAAATTTAAAGCGTACGGGAGAAAAACTTTCAACCTCATCCAAAAAGGTTCACACTCGATGCGTTTCAGAAATGTCTTATGTACAGAACATTTCTCGAGTTTTACGAACAGAGAAGAGAAATTCCTACACTACGTAATATTATGGATGTTGTTAAAGAAAAGATCCATTTTGAAGATAGGACACATACTGGAGAATACTTAAAGACATGGGATATCGATATATACCTATGTATGTATATATACATATATGTCGTGTTACGTACGTTGTTCTGATGTTTTGATGGCCAGACTATAATGTACTATATTCACGCCTTCTCTGATCTCCCATAACTGTACCCATTTCTCGGACAGATAAATACTTCAAGTATTCCATTTTAATATTATCGTATTGCTACTTTCCTTGTAGGTATCTACAAGGAATTATCGCAGCATTTAAGGATAGTGAAGATGTAAGAGCTCGTCGCTATGTGAAGGCTTTGAAATTCCGTTGTCTTTCCATGCCCAACATATAAAATATAAAAAATGGCTTGCCATTTGAGAAAACTGTAAGTATTGGAAAGTCCAAAAAGAATATCTCGAAATGGTTCACTCACAAAAAAAAATTGTTGACATAGTATGCATTTTAGTGAGTCTTATTTTTGTGTACAGTTTTTCTCTATCTTACAGTTCTATTATCCATCCCGGTATGGATTTTTTTTTAGTAAATTTATGATTTCCAACGTCAAGTCGTATCGGGCGATAAATGAAATGAATGAAATT
>JAUKNK010000563.1:0-45000 GCA_030765055.1 Mantis religiosa | reverse complement strand
TTTTTGTTTTCTAATTGTCATAGAATGATGACGGAGTAATTAAATAACAATTAGATTAGATTAAACTGATTTAAGTTCAGTTAGTTCAACGGTAGCCACGAGTGCTGTTCAATAAAGAGTGATCACAATTTTTTTATTTTTTGACAACCTACCTTTACTCATCCTCATAATTTTGAAGGTCCTTCTCAAAATAGTCTCCTCTGAATGGGATGTACTTTTCCCACCGGTTTTGCCAGTATTCAAAGGCATGCTGGAAACCATTTTTGAGAGATCCTTCAAAATCGCCTCCGCAGCCTTCACCACTGCTTCTGATTATGGGTAATGCCTCCCACAAAGGCGTTTCTTCAAGTTAGGGAATAGAAAAAAGTCACATGGGGCTAAATCCGGACTATAGGGAGGGTGAGGGGTACACTCCACGTTGATTTTTGCAAAATATTCAGCAACAACTTTGGCAATATGCGGCCGCGCATTATCGTGGTGCACCATCCAGCCTACTTCACTGAAATGTGATCTTTGGCGCCTGATATGGACTTGCAATGTTTTCAGGACATCTCTTTAGTATTGTCCAGTTACTGATGTGTGTGCAGGTACAACATGCTGATAAACCATTCCATGAATATCAAAGAATGAGATAACCATAACTTTCCCAGCAGAAGCAACCAGTTTTGCTTTTTGGGGGGTTGGTGATGAAGAAAATTTCCACACTGAGCTTTGCTGCTTGCTCTCAGGATGAAAATGATGTAAGCAAGTTTCATCAGCAGTGATTACGTTTGAAAGAAACTCCGGATTTTCCTCTAACATCAACATTAACTGCATGTTACCTCCATTGCAGCGGTAGGCGATAATGAACATGTCTGAACTTGCCTGGTTCTCACAGGCGGGAACCAGAAGTACCAACAATGAAACTACTATGGCGTGTTTGTTTCACATTAAGCTAACAGAATATAATAAGATTGAATTTTAGTGCGAAAAATTATGATCGTAAAAAAAATTATGATCATTCTGAACAGCCCTCGTACAAAGGCCTGTGAATATTGAGCATGTCAAAGAAGTGAACAGTTTAATAGCATACATACTTGAATACTGAACATGCAAGACATAATATACAGGCAATATGGAAAACAAAGCAGGGATAATTATATATGATACAAAATCAAACACTCCCCTGCAGACTAGCAAATGTGAAGATACGAATAAAATTTGATAGTTTCATCTTTTTAAATTTTCACTTGGCTTTTGCCATTACATTTAGTATTGCAATGGATAGCATTTAGTGTAGTTCTTCAATAGATGTACGCTAAAGTTGCTTCTGAACAGGCTTCAAAGATAAACTGGCAATGATCTGTCACTACAAAATAAATATTGTACAAATAAAATAGTCTTGTACAAAATAAAATGATTTTGAGCATAGGTACTCTTTAGCACGAATTTCAAAAGTACTGAAATTATCAATTTTTCTTTTAAGACCATTATAAGAAGAGCGTTAAATATTTCGTCGGTTTCATAATTGATACCTTTATACAAGTTAGTATTTAAGTAATTCTTCGTTTTTTAATTATGCTGTTCTCACATATAGAGACCTAGATCAAATCCTTTTATTCAAGCACAGTAAACCGTTGCTAACTCGGACGTCGGATAATCCGGACCAGTTTTGGGGAAAGAAAAAGTTATTTAGCGCTGTAAATGAAAACTTGTTTTACAGACGGTAAATTGCTATTCTTCGCAGGTACATTACTCGAATTCTCTTGCCAGCGGGTTAATTCATTGCACTCACCCCACCTGCTTGAGACCAAGTTGGAAGAGAAACTTTGATCAAGTCATGGAAAAGGTTGAGGTCTGGTATATGTGATTTACCAGAAAATAACACTAGAGCAGAACAAATAAGTACGAAAGAAGATTTTATAGACATTCTTTAAAATATCGGTGGCTGTTTTGATGTTGATGAAGACATTGACAATGACGGAGGCTATAAATCGATTACAGAGGAAGGCATTATTGCATCATGCAATGTTACTGAAAATGAAGAGTATTCAGATTAAGACAGTGTTGATGAGCCAGCTGTAGTTATGACCCATACACAAGAAGCAGCAAACAAATAGAAAAGTATAAACTTTAGTACAAAAGTGAATCGAGAAGATATTGACACATTGCTTCACTCACACTGTTTATTCACAGGACATGTTTCAAGAGCTCTTGCTCCTATCATCAGCTGATACTCGACTCATATCTTCAGATCCTTCACAAAATTTGTAAATTTAAGTATCAAAAACTCGTTTGAATTGTTAAATCTCCTGAAGGACACAAAGATCAACTCTACAGATGCTTTAGTTTTCTTTGACGTCATTTCTTTATATCCAAGTATACCTACCAATGAGCTTATTCCATTTCTCAAAAAATGGCTGGAATCAATACAAATAACATCTGAAGAAACAGAAGAACTTTCACAACTTACAGAAATTTGTATCAATCAATTTTTTTTTCAGTTTTAATGGACAGATCTATAAACAAAAAACAGGCCTAGCTATGGGCAACCCATTGTCTCCCTTCTTGGCAGATTTATTTATGAGTGCTTTTGAAACACATATCACAAAAACTTTTCCAAATTATTTCAAAGTGTGTATTGCTATGTTGACAGTTTTGCAAGGGTACCTAAAAAACTCATACAAGATGGTCTTAACTTTTGAATATACAAAATCCAGCTATAAAATTTACATTGGAAACAGAAGAGGATGGTGTGCTCCCCTTTTTGGACATCAAGATCAAAAAAATGAACAACAAACTCACTTTTGGTATTTACAGGAAACCGACACACAGATAATTACATCAAGAACAACAGTTTCAACCCAACATGCCATTTTCAACAGTTTAATCTTTCGGATGATCAACTTTCCACTAAACAGAGAAGATTATCAAGAAGAATACCTAAACATAAAAAAGTAGCTATATCCAACGGTTTCAACCCAAATTTAGTAGACGAAACAGTTAACAAAGGTAAGAAAATAAAATAAACCACCACCACCCTAGAACCTACAGGAGAAAAAGAGAAAAAACTTTTTAAAAAATTCACCTTCCACCCATCAGCCTATAACAAATTCCAAAAAATCTTCTCAAAACACAACATAACTCTTGCACCTCAAAATAGGTTTAATATCAGAAATTTGTTAAAAGGCCCTCCCAAAAAATCAATCACTACCAAAGAAAAACCAGGAATCTATGAGATCAAATGTGAAACTTGCCCTAAAATTTATATAGGAAAAACAAAAAGAAATATTAACATCAGAACTAAAGAACATCTAAGAAACATTAAAAATGGTGAAACAGAAAAATCAGCAGTGGCTTTTCATTTTTTGAATAGTAGACATGACATCAACTTGGAAACATCTCTAATAAAATATGTTAATCACCCCATAGACCTTTCCGTATGGGAAAAAATCTTCATCAACAAAAATCGTCATAGAGTCATGAATTTTGAAACTCCACCACCGGACATCTTTGACAAGTACATCACGCCATCTATTGACAATACGGAGAAAGAGGAAACCACTACAACGTACACTAATCGAGTATCAGCTGATGATAGGAGCAAGAGCTCTTGAAACATGTCCTGTGAATAAACAGTGTGAGTGAAGCAATGTGTCAATATATTCTCGATTCACTTTTGTACCAAACAAATAGAAATTGGTGCTTTATTTCCAGTCACGGCGAAGCATTACCATATGAACTTCTAATGTTAAAGCGGGTGTGAGATCGCGCTGCCTCTAAGCGATACACTAAACTGAGACAGCAGAAGCTCACTGACTTTTTTTTTTTTTACTACCGACTAGTTTGTAGCTATATTGTGTACAGCACAAATACATAGGCTATTACAGTACATACAGTGTATTTATATTTAGGTGAAAGTATGGCAATAGTCATTTCTAAACTCCATTACAAATATTTTGGTGATGTTGCACATAGGCTTTTTTATCATTTTCCCATTATTCTCTGGATAACCCGGATTTTCGTTAACTGGGATCGGCCCTGCTTCCAGTTGATCCGGGTAAACGAGGTTCTACTGTAATGTTAGAAGATGTTTTTCTGGTGTCGATTTTTTTTCTCGAGTGGATTAGAGTTTGTACTGTAAGTATGCAGTAGAGAGAGTTAAAATAGGAGGGCGGGGGAAATTAAATTATCATAAGCCGCCCTTGCAACACTGGGTAAGCTGCAAATGTAAGCCGATACTTTTTGCAGAAACGCGCAGGTGTAGTACAAAATACAAGGTTTCTTTTTTGTACGTAAGTTATTCCTAGCGGCGGTAATCCAATCTTTATAAAGTAGGGTTCCATTGTCAGCATTTTTAAACCATTCTTTTCTGTTCTCCGCGTCCTTTTATATGTGAGACCAGCGGGGTGGTGTTATGTTCTGATCTCGAAAAAGTCTCAAATTACATGAACACGGCATTGTTACTTCAACTGACTAAAACCCCAAAATCACTGACATTTTGACTTCCAATTCCGCGTCCATAGGCAAGAAGAAAAGGGAAATGCCTTTCCAATCTACCAAGTTGAAAGGGAAATAATTTGGCCCGTCTGTGGTGTGATGCTAGCGGGCCTGTCTCATGTTCGCAAAGTCCCAAATTCGAATCTGATCAGGATGAGCTATATGTATAAGGTTTTTCCCGTGGTTTTCTCTTCTCCTGAAAAATTAATGTCTGGTATCTCTAAGCTCTATGGACCCTGGACTCATTTGAACCTCATTTCATTCATCATCTGATAATAGTTAAAGTTGGAGGTTTTCCCTTATCCTGAAAGATATGTCTGATAAATCTAAGCTCTATGGATCCTGGGCTCATTTGAGTCATTTCTTTCACCGACCTATATGACTTAACGTTGGGAGGACGTAAATAAAAATAAAAAATGCTCGAAGGGATACAAATTACATAGCAGCCCGAATAATGATCACAAAGCGAATGCCCGCCTCGGTAGCGTGGTGGTAGCATGTCTGCTTCACGTTCAAGAGGTTCCGAGTTCGAATCTCGGTCTGGGTGGGATACCTGGATAAGGTTTTTCCGGGTTTTTTCGATTATCCTGAAAGCCGAATGTCAGGTTAACTCGAAGCTCTATGGACCCCGGGTTCATTTGAGCATCATTACACCCATTCCATTCATCTCTGATATGGCAACGTTGGAAGACGTAATATTTAAAAAAAATCGGAGCGAATTATATATACAGGTTTTCTTTTGCGAGACATTCAATCCAAAAATTCGATAAGGATTTCACCGAAACGCCATTTTTTTTTTCTTTTTTACAAATGTTACTGTCTGCATGAAGTGTCTGTATAAATCGGAAAAACAGAACTCAGAAAAGGAACTATGTGTTACATTTACGTGAAATTTCTACCCATTGATAAGTGCGATCACAAATTATTCTTATGGGATTATTACTTAATCTAGCAGACAGGCAAGTATTGGATTCCACATTCCATACCGCGGTTTACGTTTCGAGGTCCCCCGACTCCAAAATTATGTGTGCGAACAGCACAAATACTTGTCTTCCTTGGATGTGAACTAAGATTTCGGAAAATCTACCATCCAAATAACCGTTTACACTGAACATTTTTCGTTACTTTAACAATTTTGATCAAAATATAACATGATAGTGTTTCGTGTAAAATGAAAATTCTATCTTGAATTTTCCAGAAATAGCCTCTAAAACTTTTCATTCTGAAGGAATTTTGTAGATATACACAAAATCTTATTACACTAAAAGAGCAGATTTCACTAAAGTACATAATTTACATAAAATACATTTTTGAAGATATTATCCGAGATAATGTTACTCATTTGAATTATCACACATTTAACAGTTTTCTTAGTTTGCGATCGCCATTCATCCCCCTCTCTCCTCCGTGTTTGTCCCAAAAGAACGGAAGTTCAAAGTCATCATCTATTAACTGACTTTAAAAAAAATTCGAACGTCGCTTACCTTGTTATATTTCTTCTACTACAATAAGATGATTAATATACGTTTATGTGCACTAACAAGAAGTAAATAGAAGATTAAGCATATGTGCAAGTACAAGAATAAGAAGAGTAAATCGTGTGACAGCGTTTCACAAATGTTTGGGCCCCCTCCCATGACATCAATACCAAGTCAGTCAGTAGGCGATGAAAGCGGTAATTTATTCATATGGCATCCCTCTGTATGTATATCTGGCTGAGCAAACCGCCCGGGTATTGATTTACCATCCCTAAGTCAGCTGTACCAGACTCTGCAGTATTGCCAAGCGAGAACACCAGAGATATCATCAAATTAGCCCAGCACAGTTCTACCTCGCAAATATATGCTTTACAATTGTTAGGTACTTACCGGTTTATAAATTGTCATGTAGGATAAAGCATCGTTCTGTACACCCATCTTTGCTGTCAAGGCAAAAACAATAGGCATATAGGGCAAACGCAATTTTTTTAATGTGGGGATTTCATTTCTAGTCCCCTTCAACTGCTTTAGATACACCGCGGAGCTTCGACTAAATCTCTTAGAACTGAAACAGTTGTTACTGTATATCAAGTGCCAGAGCGGTGTTAAATTTATCCATTTATGATTCATATTGATATCTTTAAAATAATGAGAGTTTTGTTTTAAATTGGTATGAGTTATAGGTGGCCATGACTGAATAGAGTAGGTCACAGGCAGGTGAAGATGAATGTTAATGTTCAATCTAAATACATGTTAAATATAATAAATTCAATAAAAAGATAAAATTATAAAAGAAAATTGTTTTAGGACTTAATATTAGGAAAATCAGACAATTATGTAATTCAAAATTAATATACTGGCCAGATGGAAAAGTGATGTGGACTAGAATATTCAACTACCATGGCGATAAAGAAAAATCAATAAATGAAAAGGAGAAGATAGCGTCTTTTGCATCGTGATCTCAACGTGAGCAGACGTATGTGTAGAAGTGTTGCATGTTTGCAAAAGTCTGGTTGCAAACCAGAGAAGTTGAACTGTTTTAATCATTCATGAAAAGGAGAAAAATATGTTTTAAATTGTATAATGGTAATGATTTCAAATACATATCAAGCTAAATTCGGATTTAACTTGTAGATAATTTTTTCAAACTTTTTTATTTCCCTAATATTAAGTTCCATAATCCAAGTATCCGATACTACGACCAAGATAACATCTCATGCAAACCGGAGCTACAAATAACGTCTCAACGTGGTGCATCATCATCATAACATATGCTTCATCGAACATCACCAATAGAATACGGCTACAGAACTTGCTACAGGATTCCGTCTACTGTATTCCTGGGGTCAATTAAACAAATTATAACCTATAATAAAATTAAATTTAAATTTTTGTGAAGTTGTGTTAAATTTTAGGGGTTTTAGGTTTCTCAATAGATTTATAGGGACATATTGGCTCGGGGTAAGATGACATTAAGTAAAGCAGGCTTTCAGGCAAATTCATAGAAGTAGTTCGGACGTTACGGGGGTAAAAGCATCCAGGGTTGTTGGATTAGATATGGCAGGCTCGCTTGGGATTCTTGAAACGTGAGGTAGGATTTCTTAAAAATCTAGAGACGGATTCTTCTTCTTCTTCTTCTTTTTCTTTCTCTAACTCCTTTGTGCGTGGAGTACGAGCCTGTTCTTCCCATTTCCTCCACTTTTCTCGGTCCATTATCATTCTCTTCATTTCTGTCATGGTTTTCCCTTTATCCTTCCCCAAGTTCTCAATGTATTCCTGATACAACATGCGTGGCCTTCCCCTAATTCTTTTACCTTCTGGTCTTGTTTCTAAATATTGTTTGGGTTTTCTTTCTTCTGACATGCGGAGTACATGTCCATACCATTTAAGTTGTCTTTTTTCCAATATTTCTTTAACGGAGTGTGTACCCAATTCTTCCCTTATTGTTACATTTCTAATCATATCTCTTCTTGTCTTCCCCACAGCTCGTCTTAAATATCTCGGATTCTTTGAGTTATAAACCAGCAAATAACAGAAAAGTAGAAATGAGGTAACAACATGGGATTAGAAGTTAGGAGCCATTACCATAGGGGAGGTTATTAGGACAATTTTAAACTTTATAGCACACCCTGGATATAATCTAAGACACTTCTGGTCTGATCGCTGGTGGGACAAGACGGATTAGGCGTATTCTTGTCTCAATGGCAATGGTAGAGAAATCAAAAATTTGTACACCGGACATTCATATAGTAGTTTCGACAACTTCTCCCTGATAAAATTAAAAATTTCGAAGTCACAACCAGTGCCATCCTTTCACTGAATAACACACAGCCTCACATAACTTGAGATAGATTTCTCATAGCTTGAGCAGATAGCCGGAATTAACGTCAAGACTGTGAAGCGACATTATAGCTTCAAGTTGGCACAGCATCGCGAAGCAAACGTTATTGTTTCAATGTTGACTGTACCTAATGGAAATACAAAGGTTTATCTTGATTAACATGAAGTAGAGAGCAGAATTAGCAGTTTAAGAATAGTGTGTACAAGAGTGGAGAAATCATGTGCGTGCACCATGGGATTATTACAAATGTTTATTTTCCTGATTTTCCAAATAAAGAAAAATTTTCCATTTCGTATTTTCGCAGCTTTTGTCGACCCAAAACTTGTTCCTGGAAGGATACTCATGGTCGCGGCAGTGGGCTGACTCTGCAACTAGTTACGGAAGAATCATGTTCATTCACAACTTTTATTAAGCTTAAAGAAAGTGACGTAATTAACGAATCCATCATTTGTTAAGCTATCGTAAAACACGTGTGGATGTTGGCGTGTGAAAACGTACGAAAGGACACTGTTGTAATAGTCTTGATTAACGTGCCTCAAAGATGCAAATGGTGTGAGAGTGTTAGTTGACTACTTGACAAATACCGGAAAGCTGTTTCAGCACGATTAAAAACAGAACATTTGGTGACATGTTTTCGACAGATGACTCATATTTTGCAAAGCCTCTTCACGTCGGTAAACTGTGCTGGAAACTATCATTTTACTCAACATGTACAAATCTTGAAACATAAAACTTCTCCGTGTCGAACACAAAAAACACGTGGGCCAAGTGCTCACATACAATTTCCCGATGCTAATCACAGATGTTCCTTAACCTCTATAAAACGAGGTCAAGTTATTGACGCTTGTATTCCGTCATGTGTGGTGCCTCAAGCATGATTTCAGTCGGTAGCAAGTACTACGTAAAATAACAGAGTCAAAAATCTGAACCGTTTACGCGGTGTTTTGCCTGTCAGCGTCCTCGGCCCTCATTGCCGACTGCCACTATCATAGAAAGGCGCGGATGAAACCATGCAACATTTTTAAAGCTACTTTTGAAGTCTTTACTTACACAAGTTATTAAAGAAGATGCTAAATTTGGGCACTGCAGTTGTCCATACAAGTTTGGAAGCTATCCATCACTCGCCGTAGTTCATGTTGAGAAATTTTGGCAATTTCCTGGCGGATATTTTGCTTTAATTCTTCCACGGTATGTGGGTTTGTCTTGTACACTTTATGCTTTAAGTTACCCCATATATAGGAATCGCAAGGATTAGTTCGGGGGAGCTCCAATAACGATAAGTTGGTGTACACACATATCCATGAAGGTGGAATCAAGCCTCTCTATAAGATCCCTATGGTAACTTAAAACAAAGTGTAAAAGACAAACCCAGACACCCTAGAAGATTTAAAACAAAATATTCGGCACATTGTTGCCAGCATTTCTCAACGTGAACTATGGCAAATTACATAATTTCCTAAAGAGCTGCCAAACATGTATCGACAACGGCGGTTGCCAGTTTCATCGTCTACTTTCATAAAACTGATATGTAAAGCCTTTAAAAGCAGTTTTAAAAATATTGGCTTCATTCGTGCTTTTCTAAGAAAACAGCAAAGGGCAACGGGCACCGAGGACGCGTTCAGGCAAAACACCGCGCAGCCGGTTCGCAGCCTTTTTACTCACGTTACGTTCCATATACAGGATGCAACTAAATGGTATGTCAAAACTTTGGAGAAGCATTTCTTCCATAGAGAGAATAGATCATAGGTCCGGAAGTTGTTTATTTTCATGGTGGAGCTCCTATTCTACAACTCTGCTACGGTGAGATGTATAATACGTAGCTGTCCTGCGGCCATTACCCCACAACAGAACACTGGTTTAATTGTACAGTAGTAAACATTCGCTTTTACATCTGGTTAAATTGGTGAAGGTGATGTATTTCCCGTTGAGTCATTGTGCTACAGTGTGCTTGTTAGACAATAGTACTCAGTTCATGTACGATGGAGCTCCTCCTCATTTCAGGTTTTCTATTCTATGGATTTCTGAACAGCAGGTTTCCTGGTAGATGGATAGAAAGAGGTGTACCAATACCGTGGCCTCCACGCTCACCTAACTTAAAACAAACAGATTTTCATTTGTTGGTATATTTGAAGTCTCTTGTTTATGCAACTCCAGTTCCAGATGTGCATACTATTCGTGCTCCTGTTGTAGAAGGCTGCCAGACTACGAAATTCTCCAGGCCTAACTCAGCACATTGGAAAGTCCATGCAACAGCGTCTTGACGGACGCACTGGGGCTAATGGATGCAATTTTGAACATATGCTATGATTTCCTGTTTTCCCACCGTTCTGTCATCGAGTGTTGTATGCATCTCAACTGTAGAAAAAGTTCTCTAAAGAGTAAATAAACAATTTCTGCCCATGCGTACATGTTCTTATCCTCTATCCACAAGAAATGGCTTTTTACAAATAGTTGACATACTTTTTGTTACACCCTGTATGTTTCGCTCGGAAAGCCTATACTACAAAATGTACGTACAGTGGGTTTAAAAATAAATGCATATTTTGAAGGTTTTGAATTTGTGTTCAACATCCGGTCTCTACGCCGTGAGTAAGAGAGTATTCAACAATCCACTACTATATTCTTGTTACCTGTAATTACATTACGTCATGTCAATTGCAGGAAGCTATCATGTCCAGTGACGCTATCATGAACACATTTCTGCCTCTGGCCTCACATACACTCCTCCAAGAATAAACATTGTTACCTCTTAAAAATACTACTTGCAACCACACGTCTACCTTCGAGGGCAACTGGTAAATCAAAACAATCATTATCCCAGGAGATTACACTTTCTGACTGCATATATGTACACAGTAGATGACTTTGAGACAACAATTTGCATTATTTAGTACCTCATTAACCCTAACGTAAGGTGTAATTTTCAGGATTGAGGATACTTGAAGATGGGCTACGAAATTATTGACTCCATTAGAAAATAATGATTGCTGCTGTGATTCCGTCATAATTTTACATCATTATCTCACGTTTTCACCTACAAGAGCCCTTATTCAGCCCAGTGTAGATATACACTCTTTAATCTGTGATGTGATTGTTTATTTTACAAAGAAACAAAATAAGCACAGAATTCACAAAAAAAAAAAAAAAAAAAAAAAAAAAACACACACAAAGGTTCAGGTCACTTACCAGCTTACGAATTAGTCATTCGAAACTGACCGAGCACTCCCAATCAAACATCGAGATAACTGCTAAGTACTGTTTACAATAAGGCATATATTTGAACCCCACTTCAAACTATATCTTACATGTAACATTTTTCATTACAAATGAAATTTGTATCGTTAAGTTTTTGGGAACAGTCTCTGAAGCTTTCTTCGTTCAGAATGATTTCTCCATAACTGGTAAAACGCAAGAAAAAGATAAAATTTTACTACACAACAATCTAAATCTTATTTAAATACATAATTTAAGTAGAATACGTTTTCTGAGGAACAAACCATTTCCGAAATATTCCTTGTTTCTCGTTTGAATTTCCAAATATTTTTACTTTATGCAAAACAGGAATATATTATTCATTTTTTACCTCGAATAAAGAGAACGGAATTTCCAAGTCATCACATAGCGACCAGCTTTAACAGTTAACTATTATTTAAAGTTTACATATCCACACATTCCCTTGTAACTACAAGAAAATTAACAGTAAGATAATATTTAACATGAAGCAGATCGAGGAAAAAGTGTCTGTAACCACAGTATGTACTAGAGTACACAGACAGCCTCTGTAGCGTAGACGGTAGCGTCTGCCTCACGTTCAAGAGGTCTCGAGTTCTAACCTCGACTTGGCGAGTTATCTACATAAGGTTTTTTGTGGTGTTTTCTCTTATTCTCAAAGATGAATTTCTGGTAACTATAAACTCTATGGACCCTATACTCATTTGAACTTGATTTCATTCATCGTCCGATATGACTTAACGTTGGAGGTTTTCCCTTATCCTCAAAAATGAATGTCTGGTAACTCTAAAGCTCTACAGACACTGTACTCATTTGAACACTGATTTCATTCGTCGTCCGATATGACTTAACGTTGGAGGTTTTCCCTCATCCTGAAAGATGAATGCCTGGTAACTAAGCTCTGTGGACCCATGACTCATTTTAGTATCGCTTCACTCATCATCCGATATGATCCAACCGGTTAAAAAACGTCAATCTATAAAACAGTAGAGAAAATTATGTGAGTGCAACACAGATTTTTATAGGGTCAATATTTTTAGACATATTATAGATTATGAATTAGATTCTTTTTACCCATTTCTGTAATAATGACTTGATTCTTTTTAGCGCCAGTACTGGTATCCGAGGTGGTGTGTGAGAATAAATCGGCGTCTAGCCTCAGACATCCGTTTCAAGGATGATGTTAGTCTATAATTTTCTAACTCTTTGTTATCCTCGACATTGAAACACAGAGTAATTTAAAGATAAGCATGTTTTGGCTTTGTCTTCCAAACATGCTAAAAGCACATTAACACTACAATAAGGTATATCTTGCATCACTAAAGAAACGTAAAATTTCGGTTAGTTCGTTACATAGCATAATTACTGTCATTACATCACTAATAAAAGCTTCTTGGATTATTCGCATCTGTCAGGAAGTGAACATTGTAATGAAGGTCATATTTTATAGCACTCATTTGCATGATTTTCCTTCAATTCGTATCGTCTACACTCTACAAATAAAAATGCTTATTATACCTTCGAATTGTCAAACTGGTTTTCTTGAGGGATTCCAGGAAACAACAGTGACAAGGAAGGTTTTGATATAATTTATTCCGATAAATAAGCGAACATGAAACCGAAATATTTCACTTAAGTACAACGTTCAGTAACTGGGATTTTATAATAAAACTCTGTACCTGTTCTCAATTAATGAATGCACTAAATAACTAACATTCATCTGAAATTAATATAGCGCCATTAAAATGAGAGAGGAGCAATCAACAATAATCCACGAACCTAACCCAGAAAACCATGAATTATGTTCGAAAGATGTGCATTTACATTCCGACTTCCTGATATCACGCCGAAATGCACGAACTGTGTGTAAAGGATTCAAAGTGCACTGAGTGCATTTCATGGAATTTTGTCAGTGGATATTTAAAAATATGGCTGATTATATTTAATAAGCATTTTCAAATTAGTTTATCCTGTGATAAGTTAAAGTTAACAAAACAGACTAAAAAACTTACTTGAAATGATGCTCAAAGGAGTCCAGGGCCCATAGAGCTTAGAGTTACCAGACATTCATTTTTCAGGATAAGGGAAAATCTCCAATGTTGTCATAATGGTAGATTAATGAAATTATGTTCAAATGGGTACACGGTACATAGAGCTTGGAGTTATCAGACATTCACCTTTCAGGATAAGGGAAAATCTCCAACGTTACGTCATATCGGACGATGAATGAAAAGATGCTCAAATGAGTCGAAGTCAACATAGCTCAGAGTTACCAGACATTCATCTTTCAGGATAAGGGACAACCTACAATGTCATACCGGACGATGAATGAAATAATATTCCAATGAGTACAGAGTACACAGAGCTTAGAGTTATCAGACATTCATCTTTCAGGATAAGGGAAAGGTTAAGTCATGTCGGACGATGAATGAAATGATTTTCAAATGAGGCCAATATCCATAGAGCTTAGAGTTACCAGACATTCATCTTCCAGGATAAGAGAAAACCTCCAACGTTAAGGCATGAAATGATAGCCTAGAGTTGCCAGGCATTCATCTTTCAGGATAAGAAAAACCTCCGGAAAACCCTTATCCAGGTAACTCACACTACCGAGTTTTCAACCCGGGACCTCTTGAACGTTTGGCAGACACGCTACCACCTTCGCTACAGAGTGGGTTTATTCGTTTATGATCTCTACGTTTTAGGTTCCAAACTTTTGCAAATTTCCGGGATATGCGCCACTGATGAAAGTGTTTTCTATCGTTCGTCTCACAAATCCACGTCATAGGACTAAATCAATCTTCTTGCTTGAGGAACATTTTTAATGAACGGAAACTGTCCGTTTATTGATATGTAGAAAGAGTGAAAGCAAAAATGAGGAAAAAGAAAATTAAAATGAAGAAGAACGCCCCTAGTGCACAAGTTCAAGTTAAGTCAGTTGAATTCCGCGTAACCTTGAACCCTTGACATTTTGAAGACGACAATTTCTCGGAAGCGTGACACCACTGTCGCGCTTCTTTTGTTATTTCATTCTCATCATATTCCTGGTTTCATTTGCATAGAATCGTTTCTTGCACAGTTTATTTAAGCGGAATGTAATATCTGGGCGCAATGCAGTGAATTCCAACAATTGGGAAGAAGCGTGCTGCCATCTGGCGGTCATTCAACTTTGGAATTAAATTTGTGCAGGAAAATGGTGTTATCTATATGAGACTTTGACCAGAAATAGCATTCATGTCTTCAGTTAATTATAAAATGGCCGTGAAAAATAAATCTCCATTTCTAGTTGAAAAATTGTTCAGATGCATAAAAACTTGAATTTTCATTTTATGTACTTCGTATCTATGAAGGGTGGTCAACAGAGGCTGAGACAAAGTTCTTTTCCTCTTTTTCTTACTGATGTGTAGCACTCTATTTCAATGTTTATATGATCTTCTACAAAGTAATTCCTTCCTACTTGAACATACATTCCTACAGTGTATAACATTCTTATTCGTACACTTCAGTTTTCTAAGAAAATATTGTAATATCTGTTAGAAGACACAAACAAATTATCTTTTCCCCTACATGTGAAACATCACAAAACAAATGTTATATTAGGATTGAACTAAACATTAACACATGAAATTGTAAACTAAATTAAATTGTAAAAGAAGCATGGCCACTTTTGTACAACTTTTCTATTGGTACATTAGAAATAATAGTTGAATAACAAAGCCACAATTGACAGTCTAACACTTTGTTGGCTATACCTAGGCTTTAATAACTGCCTCACACTTTCTCTTCATAGAAATAACCAGGTTTCTGCATTCTGCTGGGTTGATTTTATCCAATTCTTCCTTCACAAAATGTTTAAGCTCTTGATTAGTCCTTACTTTACTTTTACGGACTCGTTTCTTCAGAATTCTCCACAAATGCTCTATTGGATTCAAGTCTGTACTCTGAGGAGGTGTTTGCAATAGCTTGGGTACATTCCATATAAATCAACTCACGTTCAGTCTGGCCTTGTGTTTACTGTCAATATCTGTTGAAATCTATAACCAAGTGCCATGCCATTTTCTGGGTACTTTGCTTTACGTTGTTTTTTAAAATGTCAAAATACATATGCTGGTCCATAGTGCCATCAATAAATTGTATATAGCTAACACCGTTGGACGACATGCAGGCCCAAATCATAATAGAACCACCACCATGTTTAACTGTGGGGAGAGTGCTTCTGGGATAATTGAATTTGCTTTCCTTCAGACTATTTCTCCCATCTGACCCGAAGAAGTTTATCTTAGTCTCGTCCGACCATATGGATATGTTCCTTTGCAAATGGATTTCGTTTCTTCCTGTTTGCTGCACTTACATATGGATTCCTCCTGGGCGTTTGACCGTGATATCCATACTTCCATAAAACACGACGAACAGTTTGGTTAGACATCTTCCTTCCAGGCACATTTTCAACACGGACATAATTGAGGAACACTTATTTTTTATTTTCTCGCATTTTACTTTCAATAAAACGTTCATCTCTTACATTCAGTCTGCTTTCTTTAGGTTTTCGTGGTAAAGTATTTGTACAACTTCGTTCCCTAAATTTGTTTACTACGTACTGCATGTTAGAATGCGATTTGTTTACTGGTTGTACTATTTTTCTAAGGGAATACTCTCTAAGTGCCAGGTTTATAATTACTTGCTTCAGATAAGAATTAAGCTCCTTCTGCTTAGGCATTTCGACTAATAGTGCCAGAACGTCTACAACTGTGACCATAAGAGCCTAGGTGGCCTTTGATACACATGCATTTGAAGCTGTTTACGACACAGTGGTCATTCTTAAACGTACGAATAAGAGAGTTGCATAAAATTGGGGGCTACTTCTTTAATATTGCTGCTTCATACAATACTACTGGTTTTGAAATGAAATTTGTCATTTGGTTTTTTATTTTATCAAGCACATAAGTATTACTGAAAGAAATACTTAAGTTTTTAAGCAAGTAGAGAATGACTTTTTATTAAAAGCCTGATGTGTATGAATAAGAATGTTACATGCTGTATTTCTGCCAGTCCTCAAACATAAGATGCTGGTGTGGCCCTTGAGAATCATCTGCTTCAGTATTCTCAAATCAAATGCCCTGAAGCACTGCTTTTAATAATGGGAACAGAAATCACAGGGTGCAAGGTCGGAGCTATGAGGTGACTGAGGTACACAGGTAATATTCTGCGCGTTATCATGGTGAAGCCCCTTGCAATGTCCTTCAGTTTATCATAACTAGAGCTCGGAATAATATGTACTATAAAGTATGAATATATGCACTAAATCTGCTAAATATGCACTAAAAGCGTTATAATATGCATTTAAATTAATGTACAACTTTCTCATATGTATTGACCTTGAAGTAATCAAATAGTAAATTCTTAAACACTAATTAATTTGTATTAGCCTCTCTTTCAGTCTATTTTAGTGTTATTCGTGTTTATTGAAATAAAGAATTAAATATTTTTTCACTATTTTCTGAAAGAAACGATTTTCTTCATTCACTTAAAATGCTTTTATATTTCTATGAACAGCTGTTTGTAGATGTTGCGTAATCTTTTTATTTTTTGTAGTTTACGTCCTCCAACGTGATACCGAAATTAAGGTTTGCCAGAAGTAAAGAATCATGATAGATGTCAAAGGAATGTTGGTTCTTTGTTACGACAAGGGCAAGACCAGTTGAGTTGGGGGAAAGTGTTATAACAAAAGCAATGTAAGAAGCAGTGTCCTTAGCCCACTTGACTTGTATGAATAGGAAATTCTTTGGATCATTTACAATGGCGACAAAACAGCCACAAAGGGACTTTGGTTGATAAGGAGTTTTGAGAGTGAAAGTTACATATACACACACGCGCAGCTGTGGTCATTCAAGCAGTCTTCGGCGTGGAGCCGATGTGGCCAGTTCGTGGCTAGGAAGCTATTAGAGGAGTCTTCGGCGTGAATCCGATCAGAAGAGTCTTCGGCGTCAGGCCGATGAGAAGAGTCCGAGGCGTGAAGTCTATTAGGGCGGTCAACCTGTTGTCGGTTCGTAGATATATGGGGAACGAATAAATTTATCGAGTAATAAACATTATGCATTTAGTAACTCTAAACCGAGATTGGTAACCCTTGGTCGGCAACTTTCATTTCGATGTTTGAAAAGAAGCAGTAAATAAATAAATTGGAAACGGGCATTCCAGTGTTATTAAAATCTCCTTCTCACACATCCACGCATACCCTGAGAGAAACCTCATTGCTCGCCGACTTATTTGCTCGCCATTAAATTGTTTCAAATTGGCGTCCACAACGTGGAATTGTGTGCACCCAGAAACAATTTAGTTACAAATTGGCGCCGCAACGTAGAACTCTTTGTTCGCCAAACATTAAATATTAGTTACAAACGTTAAGTCATATCCGACGATGAATGGAATGGGTGAAATGATGCTCAAATGAGCCCAGGGTCCGTAGAGCTTAGAGTTAGCCAACAGTCGTCTTTTAGGATAAGGGAAAACCCCGGAAAAACCTTATCCAGGTAACTCACCCTGACCGAAATTGGAACTCGGGACCTCTAGAACGTGAGGCAGACACTCTACCATCTACGCTACCGAGGCACGTAATCTACAATTCTTTTTGTAGGGCACCAATAACAATGGTATAAAAATAATGAGTTTATTTTAATTAGGTGAAACCAACAATGATAACTCCAAAATCGTGCTGTTTCTAATATATTTTGAAAATACAAAAATAAAACAATGGTTTAACACACTAGTGCAGTGCTGTATTTCCATCTGCTCTTCTCCTTCGACATTGTATATTCACTTTCCTACTGTTCACACTTCAGAAATTACGATTAGCGGCACATTAATACAAATTTAAAAGTAAAAATGACACTTTTTAACTTTGGAGATGTTATCGTTGCGGCAGACGGTTACATCTGCAATATTAATAGAAACCATACCATACCATTATGATGCAGGCCGCACCCAACCTGAAAAATGTATGGCATTGTTTGTTGATCACTATTTAGTTTAAGCTGTTGAGCGGCATATTTTTTTTATCAGGAAGCACTCATTGTTGATAGCTACGTTCTCATTTTTCGGCGACCTTTTATGCATTTAGAAACATGATACTTAAGTCCTACACAAACAGGGTCCTAAAAGAAAAAAATTTTCGTTTCCTTCTATTCTTAACATATCTGGAGAAATATTTTTACCTACCTTTGCTGAAAAAGTAAAATATGAACAATAAGAACAATAAAATATGCACAACGTAGTTACATATGCACTAACCCCTTAAATATGCATTGATATGCAGTATAAAACTTCCGTAATAAACTCCTTACAATGTGCAATAAATTTATTACTTACATGCTTATGTTTTACTGTCAAAGAATAAAACATACAAATAGGCAAAAATCCGATGTCTAGTCATAAGCCGAAAACACCGCCCATCTTGATTAAGGAAATCCTTGAGCCACCTTCTAATAACGGAGTTGTTCACTTAAGCAATATTCAGCGAGAACAAATGAAGCATATTGCCCAAACAATGAATAAAAAGCAATAAACAAGAACTATAAGTAGGTAAGGATATTTACAACAAAGATATCGCGTGATAAGCGAGAATGCGAAGTATTCAACGAAACGTCAACGAAATGTTAGGATTCGTACAAATACTGAATTGTGGAGAAACTAGGCGATCAAACCTTTACATAGATCCTGATACTTAATTGATGTTGATATACACCTAATAAACACGAATATGATATTTTAATATGATACATTCAAATTCAAATCTTCGCTCTGTCTCCTATCATTACTCCCTCTCTCCTCTCCTGCAAAACGTATTTTTCCATGCAAATCGAGATATATATTTATATATTTACAGAAATAATTGAGGCACAGATGAAGCTCAAGCGATAGATAAATGTTTATAAAGTGGGTCGTATATGCCTACATTCCACGTTTTCCATGAATTCACAGAAGTAAATAATTGGTGCCTGAACCATACATAAATGTGAAAACATTGGGAATACCAACGAATACTTCGGAAAAAGTTAATTGGACTAAGTCAGTCGTATAACTTTTAACGAGACAAACATCTGAACTCACAGACTGTTTCATTTAAACATGTATTTTAATGAAAATGTTACGGCTATTTTTAGAAAATAAATTATGAGACTGACATCTCAACTAAGGTGTCCCCAATATGCAAGCGGAACCAGCTCCTATCACGTGATTTATTTCAAATGCGGAAGATATTCTGATGTCTCTCATTCGCTTAAGTTAGATATGAATCGATTTCCACTGCACGGAATCAGGGTAGCAAGGAACTCTACTCCAGCATATTAAGGATGTGACATTAGGAGGAGCGGTGAGACATACTGAATGCTGTTACTTTAATTTTAAAATGGACTACATCTACACGGCCTTTATTGAAAATGAGTTTTTATTTATAGACGCCCTGTAACTGCTGTGGTTATCAGCGTCCTGTTGTGTTGGGAACGCTTAATTTTGCTCAGATACCTTCCCGTAGGGGAGGGGATCCGTCCCCTTCAGCTGCCAAAGTGCGGGCGCTGCGGACCCTTAGCACTCGTGGTACCTCTGACGTTACTAGAGGAACTTCGGGCCGAACAGCCGAGCCCCTCCCGAATGGGAGTTGTTCGGATTGGGTTGGACTCGAAGGGGCAGTGTGTTCCCGTTAGCCCACGGGTAAATGGGTACTTCCGGCCAGGCCGCCAAGGGCCGCCCGGAGGGGGTAGAGGGTTGCCTCAATAGTCCCGGGTGCTAGCCT
Organism: Mantis religiosa; assembly: GCA_030765055.1. Lineage (NCBI taxonomy): Eukaryota > Metazoa > Arthropoda > Insecta > Mantodea > Mantidae > Mantis > Mantis religiosa. Next base: position 24,683 of record JAUKNK010000563.1, on the reverse strand, counting down.
GCAGAGCTAGTAGAGGGTGTGCTAGATCACCTGCGGCCCCACCGAGGTTATCGGTAGTCTTCCCTGCGGGGTTGACGCGCGTTAAGTGGCGTATCCACTTCATCCCGTCTTGACGTTGTGCTCAGCGGGGGGGCTTTTTAAAAAATCAGGTATTGCCCTATGGAAAGAGCCCCGGAGTTTCCATCGCTCCCGGGTAGAAGGAGGCCCGGGTCCTTGGTCCTACGGGTCCAGGACTAATGGGAGTAGAACCTCTGCACTTAACTTAACTGCTCAGATGCCTCTATCAACCTTGAGGTTGTTTTATTGCTGTAAATCTACGGTAGGGGACCACTAGCTTTACTTTCCTTCCGAGGGAAGGCATGATAAGGACTTTTACGTCCAAAAAAGGATCCATCGCATCCGCCGGATTCTGAACCCGCGACCTCAGAAACCAGGGGCTAGCATATTACCCCTAGACCACGGAGGACAACAACGCGGCCTTCATAAATTCATGAACTTGCCGTGAAACGCCCGACATCTAATTTTTGGTTGGAATCTACCTGCTCGTAGACGGCTATCAAACAAATGAATAGAGACGGTAATGCGGCTGGTTTAAATTTATAGGAAAGTCGAAAGAAGCCAGACTAATCGCCTATGTATTATTCATATCGCAGCACAATCGCATCATGCCTGGCTAATCGCTTCGTGTATTCATGAAGCATTGTGGTTTGGCAGTCGCTCGCACGGCGGAAGTTCATTTCTCACGGCATGCAACACAGGAAATTCTTCATTGCCAACGTCGATACTCTCAATACTTGAAAGCTGCACCATTGAGGAAGACCAATCTAACTGAAATTCCCTACAATCGCCAGGGCCCCTGTAGGGGAGGGTTCCGACTCCTTCAGTTGCCGTGGTACGAGCGCTGCAAACCCCAAGGACTCGTGGTACTTCTGACATTACAAGAAGTAGGTACATCGGGCCGAACATTCGAGCCCTCCCGAATGGGAATTCAGATTGGGTTGGACTCGACGTGGTAGTGGTTCCCCACATCCCTGGATATTGGAAACGAGGTGAGGGACGCCTAAAAATTCCCTGGTGCTAGCCTGCAGAGCTAGTAGCACGGGTGCACCGTCGGCCCCACCGAGGTTGTTCAGTAGTCACCCCCTGAGGATTTGACGCACGTAAGTGACGTACACACTTCCCCTATAATGGAGGAGGGGGGCTTTTTAGAGTTACAAGGTATTGCCTACTGGAAATCATGGATTTTATCGTCAAGGATTGGACATTTCAATACTACGTACAAGAAGGTGATCCATGTTGGAGTCCACTTGACACATCCAGCCTCACGATCTCCCAATGTAACCTCCTCTGTTCCTGGATCACAGTTATTCAAGCCGCTGGATTGGCGAGACGAACACTCACTTTATTTCTCAATAAAACCCTTAGGCCGATGCTAACTTATTATCACCTTCTCTTTTACTCAAATAAACAACTTTTAACGCGTCTTTACATCTCCTTATCACGCACCCACTTGTGCTGCTTGTAATTCTTCCGACATACACCGTTCCCGTTGTAAACTGTCCTGCTTGACGACTCTGACACATCTCCAATATTTACTGATCAACTTTCCTTTGCACAGCATGCAGACTCCTCACTATGGAGCTGTAACGTACTGCATTCTTGCAGACCGATTCACAACTCTGGAGCTAGGCCTTCACTAGCTTTTATAACCTACGCAGCCGCCACGGTAGCGTGGTGGTAGCATGTCTGCCTCACTTTCAAGAGGTCCCGAGTTCGAATCTCGGTCAGTTGAGTTACTTGGATAAGGTTTTTCCGGAGTTTTCCCTTATCCTGAAAGGTAACTCTAAGCTCTACGGGCCCTGGGCTCATTTGAGCATCACCTCACCCATTCCATTCATCGCCCGATATGACTTAACGTTGGAGGACATAAATTAAAAAAAAACCGTAGCAAGGACAAAGCGTTCTGGAAGTGAAATGCTCTCGATTACTGGATTGGAACTGTCTCGCGATAACAATGCGGCTCTTGGTTCCGGCATCGTGAGGTCAGCTAGTGGATGGGTGGATGTCCTTAAATGTTACTTTTTTTTTCTCACGCCGACAAACAAATGTGATGGAATGGTTTCACTCAACTTAAGTTCTCACGGCAGGCACACACTATCATCATCATCATCATCATCATCATCATCAATTACTCGTTTCTGGCAGCCACATTAGTGAAAAACTGAACAGAAAATAAAACATTTGAATGCTGTTCAATAATTATCAACATTGCATCGTAAGAATCGTTTTCGGTTAAAATATATTAAATTTCTTGTCTTGAAGTAAATAATTCAGCAATGCCTTCACATACTACAAACTTTACAACCGACTTGTGTACCAACCTAAGATGTAGAACTTCAAAACACTGCGACATCAAGTCTGCAAATATTGCGAACTACGCCCCACCTTCCACTTGTAACATCTGCCATGTTTGCACAGGTAGATAGACCAGGGGATGCTTGACGCCTTCGTTTACTCGAGTGCGGTTGAGGGGTTGCTTACCCTTGGATATAACCAACCATTATTTCCATTAAAGCAGAAGGTGCATTGCTTCCAAACCTTCATTTACTTTTCCATGCACAGAAAATACTTCCATTCCGCATGAAAGTGCAATATCCAGATTCTATAGAAAAAATTCTTTTTGGGGTTCTTGAATCCAAAATAAACTTTTTACAGTCCCGGATATGCCTCTGTGAATAGCATGACTCAGAAATGAATCTCCCGTGGGATAAATATCAGTATGCGACATGAGTTTCAAAACATATACGCAGAAAACATTTAAACCGATCACATGTATATTTTGAATCTCCCCTCCTCCCCCTCAAAATTGACTTAAGGATTCCGATTAAAGCGTATCATATGTTTACGACATTTCGACAGTTTACACCACCTATGATTCAATTGTTTTTCTCTCAAAATAACATATCATTAAAATCTACAATATGTTAAAAATATTTCCATAGTTAACAACCGATATAATCTATTGTTTTTCATCTTCTTAAAAACAACTAACAATTTTCATTAAATCTTATCATATGCGTATCATATTTGCATAAGCAATGCATACTTTGAATCATTTTTTTTTTTCTCAAAACCGGGATATTTGCATAGTTAACAAAATGTGTATTTTTAAACCTTTAATATTTATTTTGTCAGAAACGACTAACGATTTTAAAGTCTGACATATGCTTAGAATATTTACATAGTTACAAAATAGCTACTTGTGATACAAGGGTTAACAGGAAGATTTTATTTTGTACGTAGGTGTGATTCCCAGACGAGGCCGCAAGCCGAGTTCTACGAAAATAATATCCTTTTAACCTGTGTATCATACACTATTTGTGGACAGGCCTGAATATTTATAAATGAATTATTACTATTATTACCATTTATTATTATTAATTATTATTATTATTATTATTATTATTATTATTATTATTATTATTATTATTATTATTATTATTATTATTATTATTATTATTATTATTATTATTATTATTATTATTATTATTATTATTATTATTATTATTATTATTATCATTATTATTATCATTATCATTATCATTATCATTATCATTATCATTATCATTATTATTATTATTATTAGAGTATACATAAATATATGGTATTAAGTTAATTCATGGAAATTAATCATTTCTTCACACTAGCCATATATAGGCTAAGGTTTTGAATAGAGACAACGTGAAAAATCCAATGCCCTGGCCGAGATTTGAACCACGGATCTGCTAGTTTCCGTCCAGTCGCTCGTCCATTGAGCTACCACGGCCAACGTGCCGTCCTGACATTAAATTCTCCATTTGACTCATATTTTCCCGGTAAACCGCTAGGCACTCTTGTATTCGAGATACACCGTTTGTGGCGACTTACTATTGTAAGTACTTAAATCACAGGCTTCATCACTTAACTCTTATTATTTAAGTTAATTGATGGAAATTAATCATTTCTTCATACTGCCCATATATTAGGACCTGGTATATTGCATAAAGCTCTGCGGTAAAAGTGGAAGTGCTAGTATGGAATCCGAATGTATACGGTTCGGTTCCACACACGTAAGCCCAACCAACACCAATTGAGCTCTTGGAGCCATCAGTATAAATTATAAAATGGTCCTCATATCGCGATAAAAAAATTCTAAAAAACACATGCGGATACTAGATATAAACATGGTAAATTTATCATATTTAGTCATGCCCAGATCTACGTGGGACGCTCTTGCAATACCAAGGAGGGTATGTCCTCCCCCCCTTAGGATACAGGGCATTCAGAATCAAGTTGTCTAAGGAGCTCCGGAATAGAAACCAGGTGGCTTTGGTTTAAGAGAAGTGTTCCTATAACGCGCATCCATTAAGGTGTTGAAGAACGGCGTAAACGTTGGATGTGTGGGCATACAATTAAGTCCACAGCTATAATTTGCTAATAACATGTTGATTGATGGTCTGATTGATGTGAATATAAGGGCGCTCAACTGCATGGTCATCAGCACCCTTTCAAAAAACTAATTCATGGCAATAGCCAGATATAAATTATTCAAAATTTAAAAAATAGATGAAAACAAAATGGCAATAAAATAAATAAGCCCAAATGGTTAAAGAAAAACAATAATAAAAGCTATAATTACCAATAAAATACCAAAAGGCATACAAAATTACTACTTTCAATATCAACTTGCCATGACAAAAGCTACCTGCCCAGTGATGGTCGAACCAATTTGTTCCTTTTCTTTGGAGCTGGGCTAGCACTTTCAGCAGGTTTTTCCTGCCCTTTCCTCACTGTCGTTTGGGCAGTGGGGACAGGATCTACCCGCTCCACATCCTCAATGGAGGACTTCCGTACTGGTAACTTCGAATCCGATCAAAGGTAAGAAACAGGATACGAGTGGGAACTAGTTCACCTCGTTCTTTGCTGTGAACTCGATATACACTTGTCATACCTTGTTCCGCCAAGTTTTCCTGAATCTCCTCATTGGACATACCGTCCAATGCGCTGGTATTTACAACACCACGCGAGAAGTTCAGGGTCCTATGCAATTCAACGAGCACCGGATAGCTCGCAAGCATATTGGCTTTCAAGATTTTTGCAGCCTGCGTCGGAGAAACTGCTTCGACCAGCAGCGTGCCATAGCGAGATCGACAGGATCGGATACTGTGACCGGCGAAGATGGAAGTCGCCGACCGGCGTCCTCTCCTGATTGCTCAGATGTTGACGGAGATGTTCGCGGACTTTTGTGCTGTCTAGCTTTCCTTTCACTGGCCTTACTATTTTTCTTGAGGAAGTAAGTGTTTTCATATGAGGTCTTAAATTTCCATGGCGATACATTATATATTACCGGTTCACATGTTCTTGAAGTAGATGCTTTCGCGGTGACTTGGCTGAATCCTTCTTAGGACTGGACTTGGTCGGCGCGCTCACTGTTGTTCGTGCTGGTGTTTGTTGCTTTGGCTGTGATCTTGGTGTAATTGATCTTTCAGATATTACTGCCCCGTTTATGTCGCTGGTTTGTGTTGCGATTTCACGTCTAGGTAACGGCTTAGCTGCAACTGCACTATAAGTAACGGTCCTAGGCACAGAAGGCTGACGAATACGCAAGTTTCCGGGCTCCCACTAAAGACACCCTCTCTCTCTCACCTGGATCTCTTGGATCACCTTTTCCTCCATAAAACGAGGACATTCTCTGGAGTTTGATGAATGATTTCCACTGCAGTTAACACACGTTGCGGGTGAAGTGCATTCATTGTCATGCTTGACTTCCCCGCAGTCAACGCAAGTGGCAACTCCATTACATGAATCACTCGTGTGGCCAAAGCGCTGGCATTTATAACATCTCAATGGAATGGGCATATACTGCCTTAATCCTTTTCGGGAGATCTACCCGATCAAAGGTAAGAAACAGGGTAGGAGTGGGCACTAGTTCACCTCGTTCTTTCCATTGAACTCGATATACACCTGTCATACCTTGTTCCGCCAAGTCTTCCTGAATCTCCTCATTGGACATACCGTCCAATGCGCTGGTATTTACAACACCACGCGAAGAGTTCAGGGTCCTATGCAATTCAACGCGCGCCGGATAGCTCACAAGCATATTGGCTTTCAAGATTTTTGCAGCCTGCGTCGGAGAAACTGCTTCGACCAGCAGCGTGCCATTGCGAGATCGAGTACGTGACTTTACAGGGCCAGCAATAATATCTAACCCCGTGTGAATAATGGACGGGTTCACGGTAGAAAACTTTCGACATTCCTCAGTTCTACAAAATAACTAAATAGCAAGGACCACAAGACTCAGCTATTTCTTTTACACATTTAATTTTAGGGTTTGCCATAAGAAATTGTATGTGTTTCATCCCCCAGTGCTCCCCACCCCAACGAGGGGTCATCCCACTGGGATGACAGGACTACACAGGGGATATAGCGGGCTCGCCGTCCCACTCACCCTGGAGTTCGGTACAGTACCTAACCCTGGCCGATTGACTAGGGGCGGGTTAGTCCCAAACCTCCAGTTTAGGCGAAGCAGAAACCAAAGTAGTGTATTGGAAATGCGCACCCTGCCGGAATTCAGAAGAACACTGGAACGAGCTCAGATGCGCATCCCTCAACCACCAGGACAAACCTTTCCACCGACACGGGTCTCCACGCACGGCCTACACGTGGGTGGGTGTTTTGTCTGACCCCTCACCACTAAGAGGAACCCACATCGAGGGTGTCAGGTTGGCTCGGGACCCCGGGATCGCCAATTCCCGTACCTACCGCAGTAGGCCCCTAGGGCCTTGAATGAAGCGATTGTCGCATTCCGGAACAAACCAAAGTTGGTATTACCTACATGTTAAAAGCTTTTAAGCATTGAGCGAAAGGATTTTCTGCTTTTAACACAGTCGTGTACCACTGAAAGACCCACCGTCTAAAAAGTGGTATTTTAATCAAAATCCTTAACAGCTTTTTTTTAAGCAACATTTTGGAAACTTTGGGTTGGGAAGTTTTTCTTGAAAAATCTTTATGATACTTTAAAGGTGCGGATCTTAAATACCAAGTTTGATCTGCAACCAACTTCTTAGACCGAGTCTATAGCGTATGTGGTAGCATCTGCCTCATCTGCCTTCAAGAGGCCCCAAACTCGATTCTCAGTCAGGGCGAGTTATCTGGTTAAGGCGTTTTTCCGGTGTTTTGCTTATCCTGAAAGATGAATGTCTGGTAACTCCAAGCTCTATGGACTCTGGACTCAACTGAGCATAATTTCATTCATCGTCCGATACGAGTTAACGTTGGAAGACGTAGATTTAATTTTTTTGTCTCCTGTTGTTAAATAAAACACATACAGCATTTTTTTAAAATGCAAAGCCACATAGTAAACAAAATAGATAACTGACAGAGACTGTAAATGTAAGAAAGCAAAGTGTACTTACGTTTCAAGGTACTGGAACACCCTGTATACCGGTCTGCGATACATGAATCCGTCAACTCGTTCAACCATCATAGTAGTAACAAAATTGTGCTGGCGATTGTTTCACAGCCGGACATAGTCTCTGAGGATTGTCTCGTCTGTCAAATGTTTCATTTCATTTCTCCACACACACGCACACTACCCAAACTCTGTGCACGATTTCATTTGAGTTTCACTTGCACATCACTATTCTGAAAATGAGACACACACTTTGCACTCGCTGCTCGCTAGTTGCTAAGGCTAACATCGCATTTTGTCCTGCTTTTGTTCCTGTCACCAAGCAGTGCGAGGGGACTGCATACATGACAACACACACAGCCTATAGCGGCTCCGGATGATTGACCGACTTTATTTCAAATATTTTATGATATTGGACATTAAATATTTATTTTTAATATATCACCATTAAAAACATACTAAAAATACAAACTAATAAGACCTGAAAAAATACAAAATTATGTCTCCCTCCCAGCAGACTTTCCTCAAAATTTTTGAACGGGAAAATACTTGCAGAATTTAAATATATTATAAATGATAACTGTTGTACGAGTTTTGGGTACTCGACTATACTCCCGAATCATTTAACACATACTATGGGTTTCTTCAAAGCGAGTTAGTATTGCAATGTTATCCAGTTCTGACACTGAATCAATTGCCGTAAGTTGTTATTCAAACTATACCAACAATTAAAACCAACAACTAGCCAAAATCGATTCTCTCGTATTAGTTATTAGCCAACGACACACATCCAGCCGGCCTTGGTATAAATAGCCCTATATTACAGAAAATAAAGTTACAAATAATTTTCCTATTTTGTTATAGTTTTATTAAAGTAGTGAACCTTTAATGATTAAGGTAACTGTTGGATAAAACATTGTATTGCACTAGTGAATCAAGACTTATTTATACACTCGCGGAAATAACCAAACCTTCCGCTCGAAGATAAAATAAGTCTTGATACACTAGACCAAAAACTATTTGCGCCTATCTTACTTAATGTCAATAGTATCACTTTTAGTTTACGCTTTATCTATGGTCATTAAATTATATATTAAACGCAGACACGGCCTCTCTCCTATGTGAGAGAGAACTGGGGAAACTGCGTAGATAGAGGTGCACGATAGGATTACCCTTATTGTTTCATTTAAAAATGGCTCCTATTATTTTTGTAGTACTTGGCACACCACGCTTCATTTTACAGGTCAACATGGTTGGCCGGACTGGTTTCCTGGACATAGAAATTTTAGGTAGCGACAAAGCAGATATCCTGGCATTTACTGGAGACTGAACTGGTTTTGGGCATGTTCTATCAAATGCGATGTGTTCATACACAGTAAGAGAATTATTAGCAGTTCATCCTCATTCACTGCAACCCCAACAAACCTGACAACCGCCTCCTGACACCGTAGAAAGAATACGTAGTCCAAACTAAAGTGACCCCAGCAGTAAAACGGAACCAACTTCTAGCACGTGATTTACCCCACGTGTGGGAAAATTCATTCCTAAGCCTGTGTAACAAAGATGAATTCATTCCTAAGCCTATGAAACAAACATGTTATTTGCAACATGTATACAAAAACTCTTGGAACAAAAACTTCCCACAAAAAAACCGCATAAAATTAAGTAAAACTAAACCTTTTATACTGCAGTCTTCAAATGTGAAGCACTGCATACGAAAACATAAAACTTTTGAATTTAATAGACACAAACGATGATATTCCTAAAGAAACTTTACTTCATGAACTCCTGCCCATAGTTAAATAAAACTATAGTGATAAGATATACTACAACAAATCCCTAGGTTTCATGGATAGATAGTCAACATGAAAAGTTCAATGCCATGGTCGGGATTTGAACCACGGATCTCCTGGTTTCCGTCCAGTCGCTCTAACCCATTGAGCTACCATGGCCAACGTGCCGTCCTGACATTAAATTCTCCATATGACTCATACATTTCCCCAGTAAACCACTGGGGTTCTCGCATCCGAGATACACCGTTTGTGGCGACTTACTATCCTAAGTACTTGAGTCCCAGGCTTCATCATTTAACGGCAGGACGGCACGTGTGCCATGGTAGCTCAATTGGTTAGTGCGACTAGACGGAAACCAGGAGATCCGTGGTTCAAATCCCGGTCATGGCATTGAACTTTTCATGTTGACTCTATCCATCAAAAATCTTAGCCTATAAACGGCTAGTGTGGAGAAATGATTAATTTCCATCAATTAACTAAAATAAAAACCCTAGGTTTCAGTTTTACAACCTGGCTACCATCAAGCTAAGTCAGTGATAAACAAAAATGATCCATACGAGGAATAAACTAACTTTAACTAAATACAAAAATGTTTATTTTGACTCAAAAGGGTATCTAAGAAAAATGTGTGAGTCATATTTTGACCACCTTCGTAGCGTGTCTGTCTCACGTTCAGGAGGTCTTGAGTTCGAATCTTTCTCATAGTGAATATTCTGGATAAGGATTTTCTCCCTTACCGTTAAAGATGAATGTCTGGTAAGTCTAAGCTCTATGGACTCTGGACTTATTTGAGCATCATTTCATTCATAATCCGATATAACAACGTTGGAATACGTAAGTTTAAAAAAAAATTAACGCGTAAAAATGCACGAAAAAAATAAAAGCGAAAAAAAAACAGCTTGTAAACTGTAAAGAGACCTATGTTTATTATTTTGTACAGCCCACTGGTGTAAAATACTCAAATAACGGTAAAAGACAGCAAACACAGATTGTGGAAATATATCTTTCTTAGGCAATGAAACATAAGCACATCTAGAAAGATCATAGAACGTCTATACCAAATTGCAAATTGCTCTCGTGCAGCCAGAAATGTCTTCTAACAATGGCTCGCTTTTAGTTTTGGAATTCAATTCGTGAGTGAAAACAGAAGCACATCGTCACTTTGCAGCATAGTATTCACTCAGAAATAAAACAAAAACAAGCTGCGACTTCCCTAAAACAATACAATTAAGGTACTCCCCTGCTGTACCCTCTCGCTGTGTCATATCCTTTTCCGACAAAGTGCTCTTGTGATTTCTGCTATCAAGTCTCCAAGTACCGGATGCTTCACGTGATTCCCGCTGGGAAGTGCAAAACAGCGCTCCCATTATAAAGAGTTGCACTCAACACACTGTAAAACAGCTTTAAGTTGACATTCATTTAAAGTTAATCTGTTTGACAGCGTCGTTAACAAACAAAATATTTTACATAAACATTTGGCAAAAATAGTAATTATTTCAACATACTATATTATACATAGAAGACAGTTTTTCTTATTAAAAAATCTTATGTATTCCACTCATATGACTTTCTCGACTCTTGTAGAAGTACTTATTCCTCTCATCTACTTCATGTTGATCAAGATAAAATATTATTGTAGGTACAAGGGAAGACGGTATATTTTAAATGATAGTCAAATGTCTTAAGAGCTGGTCACTATGTGATGACTTCGAAATTCCATTTAATGTTCATGAGAAGGATGTTAAAAGCGAATGAATTCCTTTTGAAAAAAGGAAAAAATATTCGAAAAATCAAACCTGTAACAAGAATATATAAAAATGGGATATGTTTTGAGTAGAATTTCTCACGGTTTATCAATTATACAAACGTCATTGAGGTTGCACACACAAATAAATATAATAAAATGAATTTCCGGGCTTGTGAGCCGTGGTCCGAAGGATGAAAATTCCCCTGACGTTTCGTTCATATCTCTGACGAGCATCTTCAAAGGAAGATTCTAACTAGGAATCATCGTTTCCTAGCTTTCCTAGCTAGAATTATCCTCTGAAGATGCTCTTCGGAGATATGAGCGAAACATCAGAATTTTCTTCATTCGGACCACGGCCCACAAGCCCGAGAAATTCATTTTATTGGATAAACGCCGGCCGTGAAAGCCTAAGCATGTACATCAAACAAATATAATTTCATTTGTTATGAAAACATCTTAAATATGTGATATTTTAATCAAATCCTAACAGCCTTTTTTTTTTTTTTTTTTTTTTTTTTTTTTTTTTTTTTTTTTTTTTTTTTTTGACAAAATCGAAATATTTTCCAAGCAAAAGATACTAGGGCTGGAGTCACTATTTATTTAGAGCTATCACAACATATATTTTCTCTGAAATTTCGTAATGAAAATGGTCGACAGATTGCAAATTTCTCCTACGTACTATAAACATTGAAAATAAGCATTAAATAAACTGCAAGTAACAAAACACGAATTTTACCCTTAAATGAAGAAAAATGCACATAACGTTTTTGGAAAGCATAATGCCTTTAAGATAACTGTCGGACTTGGTGGTTCAGGTGTACTGATTCTGTGATTTTTAGAAGTACTTAAAAGTGACAGCCCCACGTGAGTAGATTTACTGGTGTGTAAAGGACTAATACAGAAAGAAATTCTGGCACACCGATGGCGTAGATATGTACGATCCCAGAGCATATTTAAAAACAGTTAAAAGTATTTTCAAGGTGGTGAGCTGAGAAGGCTTTACAAACATGCCGTATGTGTTTTAAGGCCCTCTGGTTGCATACATAGCCAACCGGACTAAAGCAAGCCACTTGTTTATGACCAATCTTGAAATATTATACTATACTTTATAATGGAAATTATTCGTTCCTTTACACCAGTCGAGTGTAGGCTAAGGTTTCGGATACAGAGTCAGACCTATCCGGTCAGAGCAACCGCAGGAAGACCGGGACTTCCGTGGATCCAGTTCCGAATATGTAACAATTTGAATAAGATAACCCTTGATGTGGTAGCCGTTTCCTGTTTACTTTTCGCCATGTTGCAAACTTCCTGATGCACTGCAAATATTCGCCTTTTGACTTAAAACATCTAATCATTGTCACAACTTCAACCTACAGAAACAGGATCTTATTTGCTTTCAAGACTTTCTAAGTATTGGAAGCAATTTAATAAGAAAACACCGGAATTGACATAACAATGAACACAGAACATTTTCGTACACAGCTAAATCTCTAAACAAAATCTATTTTTTTTTTTTTTTTTTAAGAATATGTAAAGGAAATAGCAACATTCATCGGACCGACACACGAAAGCTTCAATAACATGTTTTTTATACGGAATAAAAAATAATTCATAAACAAATATCACTTGTATGTAAATAAAACCAAATTCCACATTTATAGGGCACAAAAAGTAATCGTACTCTTCAAAAGTAGTGTACGTTATTACAATATTGTTGACATGCTGTAGTCTTTAACTTTATAGCCTTTATAGCCTCTTGCTGGAGCTGAGTCGGTTTTTTAAGCTCTGTAGTATTTTGTTCCATTCAACTAGAGCAGTTTTCAGTGCTTCTTTCTTGGAAATTATGCGTTTCCCATGTGTTCGACAGGATTAGTGCTTGTCGACCAGGGAGAGGTATGAATGTTATATAACTGTAGTCGTGTATTAAGCGCAGTATGCTATGGACCTAAACATCCAGTCTTCTTGGAGTATAGCCCCAACTCTTGCTTCAGAACGACCATAAACTTCCTATGATCAATTATTCCATCAATTTATGGAGATGGCCTACACCTGACACGCTCATGCAACCTCAGACAAGGTTCCACCATGTTTCACTGCGGGAATTAGAATTTTTAGCACCAATTTCGAATTTGTTTTCCTTCACATTTTGCAGCTGCAGCCTGAGCCAAACTGGCTCTCACTTTTACCCAGAAGTCTACGGTCTCTTCAGTGTATTTTCAAGCAAATTCTATGCGGGTTTTTCTTCCCCCTGTGATCTGACTTGGAACTTCATCCGTGGTACATTGCAAACAGAACTTGCGTTACTTAACGTAACTCAGTAACAAACTGAGGAAGTCATTCGCGGATTCTTTTTAATGCAGCGAAGGATTACTGTTCCTATCTCTAGCCGTAAGGATTTGTGGCCGAACACTTTAACGTTTATTTAGGACAGTTCCCTTGGCTTCTAGCCTGACAATGATGTTCTCGTAATCTCCTTACTATCTGCGATATTTCGGAGACGGTTTTGAGATCACTGTGCAGTCTAATTATAATTTTTTTGCTCTTCAATAGTCGCTTCATTTCTTCTTGGGCCCATTTTACTTCACTTTCGGACACACGTCTATGCGTGCGGTCACTTGCTGTGAGAAACGAATGCAGGCTACTCAGAAAGGACATAGTTTTTAATATAGTTTAGTTTGGTGTACGAATACCTTTTGTGCCTGAGAAATTAACGAAGTAGCTTTTACAGAAGTGACACCTTGGTTTTAAATCATTTATATTTTCTTTTAATAAATACAATCCTATTGAAGCTGCTATCTGTCAATCCAATAAACGTCGCTATGTCCTTTAAAAATTCTTCAGAATATCAAACTTCATTTAAGGTTCTGTAGTGTAGAATAATTTGTGTTCTCACTGTGTACCAGTAGATTCATTTAGCATAGAGTTGACAGCTGACCTAACAAGATATAATCTGTTTATTTTAAGAAGCAGGCGCTATTGTTGCGTGTGAACACTGTACTATCATTTCTCTAAATCTGCAGCACCAGAGACTGCTATGTGTAACGGGGCTCTCCCCATTTGTTCCCGTGTGTGTTAATTTAGGATACAAGACATACGTCAGCGAGTTATAAACGATTCTCGGAGAAATATAGGAAGAATGGGGGAACATAATGACTCCCAGAGAACCCAGGCTGGCACTACATTTTACTTCTGGAGTCAAAAAACGTCTGTTATAACACAACTTTTACTGCAATCCTAATTCAGCGACACGAGCTGATGGGGGCTTAAGGGGAACAAACGCAACCTCCCCCAGATACCCCAAAACGTAATAACGAAGCACTGCAGTATCATTTTACCTTTTGTTTCTTATATTAAATAGGAGAAGAATTGCATTCCACCTAAATATATATCGATATTTCGCCGGAAATATATGTTTTGGGGCACCGTTAGCCCCAGTAAAGCATTTTAAACGAAGGTCCAAGCGCGCATTATTGTGTGCGCCTATGAAAATAAAAACATAAAAAGACACGGTTAAATACCAAATTTTGTATTTAAGTTCTGTATCTTCCAAGGTTACGACCCAAACATTAAAAAGAATCCTCCACACTAAACTACCCTTTCAATGGAATATTTTTTTTCAAAAACTCTGATTTTCCAAAATAAGATCGCTATGTTTAAAATATGTTCATCACATATTAAATTCATATCTACAATTTCTGGGTAGATCTGTATGATTCAGTTGGTTAAGGGCTAGCCTACTGATCCCAAAATCGGGGGCTCAACCCCGATCCAACATCACAGCGCCCTCGTTGGGTCTCTAGGGGATTTATGCCAGAAGACGCCACTTCAGACGACATCGGGTACTCCGCATGGCATGCAGGCATACGAGATAACACAGGAGTAATTCCTAACAGCAGCAAAAGCTGATGCTCCACATAACGCCATTCAGGGAGTATTGGCCTCTAAATTTATCCAACATAATACAAAAATCTTATTTACAGAGGTGTAGCGAGTACTGCGTCCGACCATTTGCCTCTCTTTCTCACTTCCAATCTAAATCAAAACATCCAGCCTACAATATCCCAATCCAAATGTTCCTACCTGCGGTTAAACCCTAGTATTAAAGGGTGGGCACGAAGGAAAATCATTCAGGCTTACCAAACCTGCCAGCAGCGACGGACGGACGGCCTAACCCAAACTAATGTACCCCAAAGTGAATCCCAAGTCAATATATCTACTAATATTTAAAAGTAATCCTGAGGGAGAAATTCCGGCACACCCGGCTCTGATATCCAGGCAATTGATAGCTTTGTTAAGAAACAAAATAATTTAATGTTTTAATTTTCTGGCAACAGCTCTACGTCCTCATTATTTTAGATGAGTTTTACGTAAGTGCTAAACTGTAAGACACAGACAAAATCTTGGTACAACAAAAATGTAGATTTTTGAAGTACACAATTCATGTTAAATACACCTTTTGTTCCAATACTTAGTTTTGTAATGCAGGAAGCCGTCATTATTATTATTATTATTATTATTATTATTATTATTATTATTATTATTATTATTATTATTATTATTATTATTATTATTATTAATTATTATTATTAGGGTCCCACCTGGTTATGTAAAGACAATGGAATTCCAACGCCACTAAAGACTCTGTGCCCTGATTTATCGCAAGATAGCTTCCAAACCAGATCTCGGCTTCAGTTCTCAGCCAGAGTGTGGGATTATTATTATAATTATAATTATTATTATTGTTATTATTATTGTTATTATCCGTTCTACTTAAAGTCTGTGGGTATAAGTGAGGAATATATTGTGTATCTGTGTGAATTTAATAGAAATAGTGCACATTTATGATTAAATGCTTTTGACAACCAAAAAGCCATCACAGTATCCAACTGTTAAAAAAAATTGACTCTCGCTTAGGCTCCTTGTATTCTTCTATTGTATGTATTGTAATCTATTCTATTTTAATACTCCAATTGTGCTTCCTTCGGAACGGAAGTAAATCCAATGGTTCGGTGTCATAGATACGGGAAAGAATCTGAAGCCTGATATGGAGGCCTTCGAGCAAAATTAAGCGGTCTTTCACGCTCACGCTCAATATGGAATGGGACGACCAGAATCAAGAAGTTAAAGACCGTATATAAATGAAAACTTAATTTCAATTCTGCATATCCACTGTACTCATAAGAAAAAAGGGGGAAAAGAACAGGAGAAATATAGGGAATTATTTACGTAAAGTTAAAGAGAGATGGCTAAGAACAATTAAGAAAAAAATGTAGAGTGGGATAGGTGAAATGGCAAAAAGTGTAAAAAGGAGTAGAGGGCCTCCAATACACAAAAACCTAGGGTAAGGTGTATGGGGGCTGAATTACTATTCAATGGTGGGCAACGTGATAGAATTTTCAGGATTGGGAATATATGGCATATTTCAGTATGGATTTTATAATTGTAATCTTGATTTTGTATTTCCATTTGACGATGTAAAAGGAAAGATGAGAAATAAATTACAAATTATAAGAAAAAAAGTATATGTGTATATATGCATATTTTATTTTGCATCTTCCGACGTTGTCATATCGGAAGATGTACGAAATGATAACCCAATGAGTTATCAGTCATTCCATCTTTCAGGATAAGAGAAAACCCCCAGAAGAAACCTTATCCAGATAACTCACGCTGATCGAGATTTTTACTTGGCACCTCTTCAACGTGAGGCAGACACGCTACCACCTACGCTACAGAGGTGGGCAAAAATTGTAATAAGGAACATTTCTATTAATATTTAGCTCGATTAACATTAAGTATATGGAACAATAAACATATAATAGTTTGTGAAAAAGTTAAGAGTACAACATATCAGATCTGAACTTTTATAGTGACATAATGATCCAAAACTGATAAATTTCTCATGGAAAAATATAGAGTGTAATAAAACCTAAAAGTAAAATATGTTTTAATTAAAACAAGTTTACAAAAAGATAGTATTGTCGGGGGCATATGAACATTTGCATGAGTTGCTTTTGAAGGTAATTACGTCGATCCCTCTCTGAGGAACATCTGTTCTTATTAAACACGCACCTCGCACATGTTGCGTCCTTCTGGAAGCCGGAGTATGAACCATATTTACTATCTTCTCCCACAGACTATATAGCAGGAAACACCGGAAGTCCTTATCACTTTCGGGAATTCATTCAGATGGTCTCCTTCCGGTTCTACATTGTGCTGATATGCAACTCTCCTCTCTTTTTAGAGAGCTTTCGGGAAATCTGTACTGTTTTTAGAACATTTATAAGATATTAGGGCAATGCGGTTAAATATGGAATCGCTTGTTCCCATAGTTCGTTTGTCAAAGCAATATTCGAACAAGATTTAGACTAATTAAAAATGTACAGCCGCGGGTTAAAAAAACGACTCGTTTTAATAAATTTATAAGCGAATATGACAATTTATTCCGTTTATCTTCTACGCACTAACAAGTCAGGAGTGGGTAAGTCGAGGATTGAAGTACTTAAGATCTCCCGGGAGATCGGCCCGGGAGAACTTTGTCTACCATGAACTCCACAAGCCGATCGTCGCGTGTCTATCTGACGTTCAACGGGTCCGGAGTTCCAATCTCGGTCAGGATGAGTTACATGGATAAGCTTTTACCTGGGTTTTCCCTTAACTGCAAGATGGATGTCGGGAAACTCCAAGCTCTATGGACCCTAAACTAATTTGAACATCATTATATTCATCGTCTGATATGTCTTAACGTTGAAGGTTTATCCTCAACCTGAAAGATGAATGCAGGGAAACTCATAAGCTCTATAAACCCTGAGCATCATTTCACACATTTCATTCTCGTTCGACATGACCTAACCCTGGAGGACGTAAATTAAAAAAGGAAAATAAAAATTACACAAACCATCTCCTGGGATCAAACCCGATCAATGCGACGCCCCTATAAACAAATTTGTCAAACTGCATTTCTTCGTCAGCCCATAACTTTTATAGAAAAAAAACTGTTTTATTGGTACACAAAGCGAATAAAGAAACGTATCTAACCTTGGAGATGCTTTCAGAGTCCTACACACTTTAGAATTAGGTAGTAACGATATAATACTAAAGGGATAAAATAGATCACAATGCAAATTTGGCTGACGATGTAATCTACATTCAAATCAATGAAAATGATCTACAAAGATATTTGTTATTTTGGAAACAATTTTAAGAAACAGCGTCTATAGGAAAAGTCACCTGCAGATAGGCGTCGGGCAGACAAAACCGTAAAAACATAAGCCGCGCGATCGCCCATGTAAACACCACGAGCAATATAGCTGGATAATTAAAACCTTTTCGAACGTTCTGCTCAGTTGAACCTTTCCAACGGCTAAGTTAGAGAATCTCACGTATAGTCAGGGCTGGAATCTCAAGGAGTAGAAACGTCCTGTGTTGGAACCCCAACGAGTGAACCATTTTGTTAGCCGCTACGTCACAGGAAAGTAAATTAATGTAAACCCCAAGTGAAAAGAGAGAGAACATAGAACTAGTTCACATTAGTGAAGTGACAACCAACGGAAAACTAAGTTCACATAGTGAAGTGACAGTTTAAAAACTCGACCAACGTCACGATATAGTTTTAAGATTTCTTAGGGGAAGAAAAGAGAACAAAGGTACTAGCATTCTATGAATACTCTCACGTTCAAAGATCAGAACGTGTGTACAAAGGTATGTACAAGATCGGAAGAAATTACAATCGAATTACGGGTTTTTAGAGTAAATGAATAAATGGCTCCGGCGCAAAATAGAATGACTCCCAAAATTGCATTTAAATGTACAACGATTGGGATAAGAGATGTAGGAAGGCCGAAAGAACAACGGAAAGAGAATCTGTGAAGCCAAAACACGTTAATATCTTCTAACGATCACGTTGCCTCAAAACAAGAGTTTATTTAAGGAACAGTATAGCGAATATTTTCCAAGAGACCCGGTTCAAGACCAAACCGCTAGTTCTAAGAACGGAAACGAATTGACCTTTTGTCATCCTGTTTTGAGGTTGCCTCCTCTCAAGTATAGTTGCTAAATGTTACGATATGCTTATGCAAACCATCTATTTTATACTTCACTACCTTCGCTGTCTGGCAATGACATAAAAACTTGTCTTACAATCACATGGCCTTCTCAATTCAAAATCATTTTACGAAAATCAGTATAGAGGAGATCTATCGCTACTCACATGTTTAAAAGTGGAGCACCATGTGTTAGCCTTGAAATTCGGTACTCTTCCCTAGAAAACCCGAGAAGCCTTAACAAAAATAACAAAAATACTAGAAACATTTAAGCAGTTAATTTAAAAAATTCCTGATGTCAAAGAAATGTTATTTGTAATAAACAATTATTTTCGAATGGAGAGTTCATGGACTACTCCCACAAAATCCACAATACAATTTTGTTATGTAAAGATCATTAACATAACCTGGTATTTTTTATCAAAACCGTTACTCATTTTTTGAGAAAATATAGTTTCCAAAAATATTTCATGTGAAGGGTAGTTTAGACGAGGGTTGGGGGTTCCTGAAAACACTCGCTCAACGTTTCTGAAGATACTGAACTTAAATACAAAGTTCGATATTCATAAAAATGTCCGCTATATAGTCATACGTTTACATACAACAGAAATTTGACTTAAAATGCTTTTCTTTTTTCTTTTCTCTTCACAGGCGGAAGAATACGCATTTCTATGAAATCTAGAATCTAAATTTTGGCTGGAAAGGAATGCTTCCTTTACCTGATAGACACCTTGCCAACACTTGCAGCCCTCTACGCCCTAAACTATGCGACAAACGTGACAGAAAAGGACGTGCAGCTCTGCGCCACATCGGTTAGGGCATCGACCCAACTGCACATGCGGAAGGCGAGGTTCGAATCCTGCTGGAGTCGACGTTTTCAACGTGGGTGTGTCGGTGTTTGGTTATTAGGTGAAGATGAAGACGCTATCATTCATGTGACACTGTCATTTTCAATGATGTCATAATCGTACCTCAATGACGAGTCTGTTACGAACGAGCAGGAAGCACGCCAAGGGAAGTAATTCCACGTTCCGGTTGTATCACCTCTACGAATGAAGTAGTGTAAATCAAGAACAGACTCATGTGTATCTCATGGAAGCAACGGATGCACTGCTTCCCTTCCTGTTTGATTGTTAATAATACATTAATTTCTATATTTTAAGTCCCCTTAGGAAAATTTCAGGATACAATTTTCAAACGCGCACGGGAAATGTTACACAGGAGACACTTTTGCATGTAGTTCGCTGGAGCAACAACAGATTGCATTGAGTGTTTGCTGATGGTCGATATTTATAATATCGTTTTGTGCAAGCAACATATTTCTTACTTATTGCGTCACTGTGGTTACTGTTTCTTAGAGGTTAGGAAAGAAAAAATAAGT
The DNA here is from genome assembly GCA_030765055.1 of Mantis religiosa. Classification (NCBI taxonomy): domain Eukaryota; kingdom Metazoa; phylum Arthropoda; class Insecta; order Mantodea; family Mantidae; genus Mantis; species Mantis religiosa. The sequence continues at coordinate 4,270 of JAUKNK010000563.1, read as the reverse complement.
TAATTTATGTTGTCTTTATAAATAATATCAGTTTAGTATTACGGAATGTTGCAGATGTTTCTAATGGAATTAGTGCTTGACAACTTTCTTTCTATTAGAAAATATGTGTAATGACGGAGATGTTTACGTAAGAATATACACGGCGAGTCAGTGTATGTACACTGTTCAGATACAGAGTAAAATATCATGCACCGGCAGGAGCGAGAAATCATATATAACATGATTCAATATTGTAAGAAGGAGAAAGAAGAGGGAATCAAAATTCCTTTGTGCCAGGCGGCTGCAATGGTAATTTACATTTGTGTATAATAATTAATTGATTAACCTTCCATATCAGACACAGCTTAAACTATGTTTCGTCACTTACAGTACGGCACGTTACTAATATTTCGTTCCTCTAAACAAGATAACAAGCGAATGCAGCTCTGTGTAACTGAAGGTCAATATACCTCAACTCTCTGTCGTGCAGTACAGAACTGCACGATTTGAGAATTAGAAATATCACTTTCTGGAGATAATTTTGAAACTGCAAATTGTTCGTGTGAGAGCATGGGTAAAGCTGAGAATCGTGAAGTATGTGTAAGGGGAGAGTTCTGTGTCATGCGTGTAACTTTGAATCGAGGTTTCTCTTCATTTACCTATACAAGAAAGAAATCATCGAAAGAGCTAGGGAAATCCAGGCATTAGAGATTTTTGAAACAAAATTCAAAACTCGCGTACGACACTTAGTCACCACATGTCAGTGTGTTCATCCCTTATCACATGAATAATGATTGGATACCTATCTCTGAAAGTACTTGCTCGTGATAAAAGAGTAATGGGATGTCACGCAGAAATATAGCTATGCTTGGGCTGTATATAGCTTCTCAGCACCACGGAAGTAAGGTAGTAAGTAAGTCAGTAAGTAAGTAAGAAAGATAGCAAGGAAGGAAGGAAGGAAGGAAGTTAGCAAGGAAGGAAGGAAGGAAGTTAGCAAGGAAGGAAGGAAGGAAGTTAGCAAGGAAGGAAGGAAGGTAGCAAGGAAGGAAGGAAGGTAGCAAGGAAGGAAGGAAGGAAGGTAGCAAGGAAGGAAGGAAGGAAGGTAGCAAGGAAGGAAGGAAGGTAGCAAGGAAGGAAGGAAGGTAGCAAGGAAGGAAGGCAGGAAGGTAGCAAGGAAGGAAGGCATGTCTGCCTCACGTTCAAGAGGTCCCGAGTTCGAATCTCGGTCAGGGTGAGTTACTTGGATAAGGTTTTTTCCGGAGTTTTCCCTTATCCTAAAAGACGAATGTCGGGAAACTCTAAGCTCCATGGACTCCGGGTTCATTTGAGCATCATTTCACCCATTCCATTCATCGTCCGATATGACTTATCGTTGGAGGACGTAAAATTACAAAAAAAAGGAAGGAAGGAAGGTAGCAAGGAAGGTAGCAAGGTAGCAAGGAAGGTAGCAAGGAAGGTAGCAAGGTAGGTAGCAAGGAAGGAAGGAAGGAAGGAAGGAAGGAAGGAAGGAAGGAAGGAAGGAAGGAAGGAAGGAACCAACGGACGGACGGACGGACGGACGGACGGACGGACGGACGGACGGACGAGCAGTAGTGAGATAGTGATACAAGAATAGTGAGAGCAGTGTAGTGCTTTGAGTTGAGAACAGCCCCGTAGAGGAGTCGGCGGGCTGTGGAACCGGCAGTGAAGCAGTTTACAAGCGAATATACTAGTTCTGTTCAGAATCGGCGCTTAGCTCCTTGTAAGCGATGAATCTATGTGTACGTCAGAGAGAACAAGTAGGTGCGTGCTAAAGATACATTAAAGAGACGTTTTGAAGCTTTGTATTTGTGTAAACAAAAAAAAAAAAAAAACGATTGTAAGTTAGCATTGCGCTAATAATTAAGATGAAAATGAAGACGTTTGAGGTAAACTTTGTCAAAACACTTCCAGATAGCGGAGCTTCCACTTTTAGAGAGAAATGCTGAACCATTAGCCGATACCAAACATTACAAGCTGGCCACATAATGTAAAGGATTCAAAAGGTGTTTATAATTAACTGAATAAAATTTAAAATGTTTGAACTGATTTAAAATAGACAAAATTGGCATTTGTAACTCAAGCAGGAAGCTAAACCTTAAAAAGGAAAAGGGTTCTATCCCTTCCAAATACCTCAAAACAGAACTTTCGATTATTATTACCATTCAGGAAGAATTTTGCGAAATAAGCGGGCTGTGTTAAAAGTGTCAAAACTGTCGAATCCTAAGAAGAATTTTATTTTCCCTTTAACAGACAATTATGAAGAACCCAACATTGGAGACTTTTCAAAAATGTGAATGATCTATGTTAGAAAGCAAGGATAACACCTTCATAGTTTGAAATTTTAATAATTTTAAGAATAGCAGGCTATGAAATATTTTCAAAAATACATTTAAAATGCCCTTGTGATTTTCTAAAGTAATCGTTCACTAAGTGTTGGTCTACCGTCGAGTGTATTGCCAAACAAGGTTGTAGGTTTAAACCCAGCCCAGACGTATGATCTTTACATTGCTTAAAACCGATAATTTACTGCCATGTAAAAGAACTTCTACGGGACGAAATTCAGGCACACCGGCGGAGTTGATATGAACCTAGTGATCTAAATAAATCAAATAAATATTCACAGCCTCTGACGTCTGAATAACGTTTGTATAACTGGTAAACCGTAAAAGATAGAAAAAAATCTTATTGACACACAAATGTAGATCTCGTTATTAAATCACAAAATTTATGTAAAATATTTTTGTGGAATTAACCATTTCCGAAATATTCTTAGTTGTTGATTTGAATTTCCAAATGCTCGAAAATCATTTTTTTTTTTTCTCGTGGTCACGTTAATGTGAATTGAAGGTTGATGTGTAGAGTTTTTGCAATAGCTACTACGTGCAGACGAGGTAAACAGCGCCAGACGATGGTTATCGATCTGCTAGCAGCACGGCGTGTATCCTGGGGTGGCTCGCTAGCAACTCCCTCTGCTGCGGTTCTCTTTTGCAGTCAGTACATCCCCAGTTTCACGGCCACGGGGTTACCTTATGCTACTACTCCACTACAGTTTCGTCAATCTGTTGGTCTCAATGCCGGCCTACTCATGATAACGCGTCAAACCCGGCCCAACGATGGCATATAAGTACAAAAGAATCTCGTTTACCAGGATCAACTGGGACCAGGCCGATCCGAATTAACGAAAATACAAGCAATGATGGGAAAACGATAAAAAATATCTACATTACCGAAATACTTTTAATGGAGTTCACAAGTTACTAACGGTACACTTTCACCTAAAAACACATACACTGTATGTACTGTAATAGCCTATGTACGAGTATTTGCCCTGTACACAATATTGCTACAAACGAGTCGCTATTAAAAAGGACAGTGAACTTCTGCTGTCTCAGTTTAGTGTATCCCTTACGAGCAGCGAGATCTCGCATCCGCTTTAACATTAGAAGTTCATTTGGCAATATTTCGGCTTGACTCTCGAAATAAAGCATCAATTTCTCTGTGTTTGTTATTGCTTGTGCGTGAGTCATAAACAGCTGGTACATCAACACTGTCTGAATCTGCATTCTCTTCATTTTCATTAACACTGCATGATGCAATAATGTAATCAGTTTATAACCTCTGTCATTATCAATGTCTTCATCAACATCAGAACAGCCATCCACATTTTTAAAAAGGCAAATAAAATCTTCTTCCACATTTTTTTTATTATTATTATTCAATCTTGTTTTCTGGCAAATCATACCAGGACATAACTTTTTATATAATTTTATCAAAGTTTCTCTTGCAGCCTGGTCCCGAGTAAGTGCAGTGAGTTCAAATGAATCCGTCCACTGGCAAGAGAATTCGAGTAATGAAGCTACTGGAAATAACAATTCATTGTAAAATATGTCATTTATTACGCTAAACACTTTTTCCCCCCTTTTTCATAACTGATCCGGCTTAACGAGGTTTTACTGTATGCTTAAAACGACATTCTCGTCAGTAGATTAACTGGCAGGTAAAAGAACTCCAGCGTTACAAAATACCCGCATACTGGCGACGCTGATGAGATCCCCTAACCACAATTTTCAGAAAAACTATACGAGTCCCATTTAATATGCACTTACTGCCACTTATGACACACAAAAATCCTTTAATCATTACAGTTACACCACTTTCCCTACCCACTCTTAACTACTCTTACGAATTTTATTCGTATTCCCATTTATGTTATTCGAGGTAACCGTTTTCAATTACATTGCTGTTGGGTAGAAGTGGACAACTGTTTTAA
>JAUKNK010000562.1:0-34581 GCA_030765055.1 Mantis religiosa | reverse complement strand
CCCGTCCTCACTCTGCTCGCAGAACAACAGCCCTTCTTGAGTCCTTCAAGTGGGACATTGTCAACCATCCACCGTATAGCCCAGATCTGGCGCCGAGCGATTATCACCTCTTCATGCATATGAAGACATGGCTCGGGTCCCAGCGGTTTGATGACGACGAAGAGCTCAAAGATGCGGTCACAGCTGGCTCCAGGCACAAGCGGGTGATTTTTATGCAGAAGGAATTTCAAAGCTTGTGAACAGATACGATAAGTGCCTCAATCGTTATGGAGACTATGTAGAAAAATAGTGCAAAGATGTAGTTGTAAGATGTATATATTGAAATATTTTTATTTAACTTGGTGAATTTTTTGCAATCAACCGGAAGTTACTTTCTGAACGGCCCTCGTATGTTCGAAGACCCTTAGGATGACATCCGACGGCACCCTGATGTATGGAGACGAGCTCTTCATTTTGGAGGAGTTTACGTCTAAGCACTGCAAAAATATGGTTGCCCCTAAAAGTTTTATTTGCTGTTAATTCAAAATTTGCCATTAATTATTAAATGACCTATGTATATGTGATTTTTAACTGTGCAGTTTCAGACATCTGCCACCTTCATCGCTAGTTACAGTCAGAAGTAGCTACTCATTCGGTAAGCTGGTCTTGCAAAGACATCCACTTATTCTTTTGATCTCTATCGGCAAACTATGTAACCTCGACTGAAATTCACCGATAGCTGATAGAGGTTTATGGCGAGTCTGTAATATCTCGTCAAAATGTGACGGACTCGTACGAGAAGTTTATAGCTGAGGAAATGTAACCGGCGATGGTCTCAGTGGACGATGTCACAGCTCGCGTATAGGAAGTGATTGAGAACACGAGCATCACGTTACAGGATATCACTGCAGAACTGGAAATGTGGACGGAAGAGCTCGTATGTTGTGCATAGCGGAAAGGTTGTATTTGCTGTGTTCAACGAAAAGGGTCCAACCAACACAGAGAGAAATGCCTGGGTCTGCTACTTCTGAAGCGTATCTCTAAGAAAGGGAGTGACATACATGAGGGTGGTCTCAAAAGTTTCCGACCTCAACATGAAGATGGCACTGTTCGTAAATAAAAGAGAGTGACTTTCGTTGTTCATCTATTGACAGTTACTCACCAAAGATTCAGCCATTTTGAGCGCTCAGTTCCTATGTAACAGTCGTTTGAGTGAGTTAATGTGACCATTTTTATGAAAATGGACAAAATCGACTACCGAGCTGTCATTAAATACTTGTCTTTGAAAGGAAATACGCCTACGCAAATCAAAGATGAGTTGGATTCTGTGTGTGCGGACTCTGCACCATCATTTACCATAGTGAACATTTGAGCAGCTGAATTTAAACGTAGCTGTAAGAGCTTGGGAGATGATGAACGTCCAAAAACTACAACTACCGACGGAAACTTTCCTAAAGTTCACTAAATGGTACTGGGCGACCGCCGAATTAAAGTGAGAGAGATAGCAGAAGCTACGAACATGTGAAAGAACCTATTTTTAACATATTAAATCAACATTTAGGCATGAGAAAGCTGTCCGCACTTTAAGTGCCACGTTTGCTCACGTTTAACCGAAAACGTCTTCGAATGAACATTCGCAACGATCTGTTGGCGCAGTTTAGGCGGAATCAGTCAAAATTTTGGCACCGATTAATTAAAGTAGATAAAAGTTGGATACACTATTATACGTCCGAAACAAAAATACAGTCCAAATAGTGGACTGCAAAGGGGCAACCGGCTCCTAAAAAGCAAAAAATGTTTTAATTTTTCGGCTGGTAAAGTGATGGTGACAGTTTCGTGGGACAGTTATGGTGTTATTTTAATAGCTTATCTTCAGAAGGGCAAAACCATTGCAGGAGCATACTACGCATCATTACTTGGCAAGTTGAAGGCAAAAATTATGCAGAAGCAGTAAAATTTGCAAAAAAAAGGTCCAGTTTCAACAAAACAACACACTGTCTAACACGTCAGCGGTTGTAATGCCGAAAATCCAGGAATTACCTTTTAAACTGCTTGACCATCCGCCTTACTCACCAGATCTAGCCCCAAGTGACTTCTTTTCGTTCCCGCATCTGAAAACTGAACTCGCTTGACACAGATTTCTGTGAAATGATCAGGCAATCACCTTCGTGAACAATTATTTTGCAGAGAAAAACGCCGAGTACTATTTGGATGGGTAACAGAGATGAGAGCATCGCTGGGAAAGTGTGTAGAGTTACAGGCAGACTATGTTGAAAAACGTCGAGTACTGTTTGGACGGGTTACAGAGATGGGAGCATCGCTGGGAGAAGTGTGTAGAGTTGAAAGGAGGCTAAGTGGAAGAAAAAAAGAAAACTATTTGGACGGGTTACAGAGATGAGAGCATCGCTGGGAAAGTGTGTAGAGTTACAGGCAGACTATGTTGAAAAACGTCGAGTACTGTTTGGACGGGTTACAGAGATGGGAGCATCGCTGGGAGAAGTGTGTAGAGTTGCAAGGAGGCTAAGTGGAAGAAAAAAAGAAAACTATCTGGACGGGTTACAGAGATGGGAGCATCGCTGGGAGAAGTGTATAGAGTTACAAGGAGACTATGTTGAAGAACGCCGAGTACTATTTGGACGGGTTACAGAGATGCGAGCATCGCTGGGAGAAGTGTGTAGAGTTGCAAGGAGGCTAAGTGGAAGAAAAAAAGAAAACTATTTGGACGGGTTACAGAGATGGGAGCATCGCTGGGAGAAGTGTGCAGAGTTACAAGGAGACTATGTTGAAGAACGCCGAGTACTATTTGGACGGGTTACAGAGATGAGAACATCGCTGGGAGAAGTGCGTAGAGTTACAAGGAGACTATGTTGAAGAACGCCGAGTACTATTTGGACGGGTTACAGAGATGGGAGCATCGCTGGGAGAAGTGTGTAGAGTTACAAATAGGCTATGTGGAATAGCGCCGAAAACTATTTGGATGGGTTACAGAGATGGGAGCATCCCTGGGAGAAGTGTGTAGAGTTACAAGGAGACTATGTTGAAAAACGCCGATTACTATCTGGAGGGGTTACAGACATGGGAGCATCGCTAGGAGAAGTGTGTAGAGTTACAAAGAGACTAAGTTGGAAAACGCCGAGTACTATTTTGACGAGTTACAGACATGAGAGCATCACTTGGATAATTGTGTAGAGTTACAAAGAGACTATATTGAAAAATGCCGAGTACTATTTAGACGGGTTACAGAGATTGGAACATCACTGAGAGAAGTGTGTAGAGTTACAGGCAGACTATGTTGAAAAAGGCCGAGCACTACGTGGACGGGTTACAGAAGTGCTGAGAGAAGTGTGTAGGGCTACAGGGAGACTATGTCGAAAAACGCCGAATACTATTTGGACGTGTTACAGAGATGGGAGCATCGCTGGGAGAAGTGTTTAGGGTTACAAAGAGACTATGTTGAAAAACGCCGAGTACTATTTGGACGTGTTACAGAGATGGGAGCATCGCTGGGAGAAGTGTGTAGAGCTACAACGAGACTATGTCGAAAAACGCCGAGTACTATTTGGACGTGTTACAGAGATGGGAGCATCGCTGGGAGAAGTGTTTAGGGTTACAAAGAGACTATGTTGAAAAACGCCGAGTACTATTTGGACGTGTTACAGAGATGGGAGCATCGCTGGCAGAAGTGTGTAGAGTTACAACGAGACTATGTCGAAAAACGCCGAGTACTATTTGGACGGGTTACAGAGATGGGAGCATCGCTGGGAGAAGTGTGTAGAGTTACAAGGAGACTATGTTGAAATGCCGAGTACTATTTGGACGGGTTACAGAGATGGGAGCATCGCTGGGAGAAGTGTGTAGAGTTACAAGGAGACTATGTTGCACAACGCCTAGTACTATTTGAACGGGTTACAGAGATGGGAGCATCGCTGGGAGAAGTGTGTAGAGTTACAAGGAGACTATGTTGAAAAACGCCGAGTACTATTTGGACGGGTTACAGAGATGGGAGCATCGCTGGGAGAAGTGTGTAGAGTTACAGGGAGACTATGTTGAAGAACGCCGAGTACTATCTGGACGAGTTCCAGAGATAGGAGCATCGCTGGGAGGAGTGTGTAAAATTACAGGGAGACTATGTTGAAGAACGCCGAGTACTATCTGGACGAGTTCCAGAGATAGGAGCATCGCTGGGAGGAGTGTGTAAAATTACAGGGAGACTATGTTGAAGAACGCCGAGTACTATTTGGACGGGTTACAGAGATGGGAGAATCGCTGGCAGATGTGTGTAGAGTTACAAGGAGACTATGTGGAAAGAGGTCGAGTACTATTTGGACGAGTTCCAGAGATAGGAGCATCGCTGGGAGGAGTGTGTAAAATTGCAAGGAGACTATGTTGAAGAACGCCGAGTACTATTTGGACGGGTTACAGAGATGGGAGCATTGCTAGGAGAAGTGTATAGAGTTACAAGGAGACTATGTTGAAGAACGCCGAGGACTATTTGCGCGGGCCACAGAGATGAGAGCATCGCCGGGAGAAGTGTGTAGAGATACAAGGACACTATGTTGAAAAACGCCGAGTACTATTTGGACGAGTTACAGAGATGGGTGCATCGCTGGGATAAGTGTGTAGAGTTACAGGGAGACTATGTTTAAGAACGCCGAGTACTATTTGGACGAGATACAGAGATGGGAGCATCGCTGGGAGAAGTGTGGAAAATAAAAAAAAAATCTGATAGAATGTCTTGTATTTATTAGTTCGAAATCCTTTCAAACCATCTGCGTATGTGCATATAAAATGGAAGCTATATTCAGAGTAAATTTTGAAATATGTCAACCAATGTTTTAATTATTGACAGTAGTGGTCCCTTCCTACCTGTCTGCATGCTATTTACAGTTTCCATCACCTATACCTCGATTACTCCTTCAATTAAAGTTTATGTGTATTGTAAGACGGATATATAGTTAATGAGGTTATTTTACATTGAAAATCCACCCCATGTTTTAAAATATTACATACTATGCATAGATATTAAATGAGGTAATGGAACACCTCATTTTGCCTTACTTACGTCTCAGTATGAGAAAGCATATGTGAGGGTAATGCTATTTTTAAAGGATAGAAAATAGTTTATGCCAGCTGAAAATCAATAACCGCAGCAGTTGACGTATTCCTCTCCAACCGGCCTTCCACAGCCTACGTAGCATGCAGCATATTCCCTGGTTACCATGACGTAAACAAATGCTTGCCTCTAAACCCTTCCTTTAAAGCATCCATCTCCTTTGTGCCTTTAGTGACTTGAATTCTGGTACGCCAGGCTGCACCAGAGTTAAAAACAAAAGAGTTATGACCCATTATATAATATAGGGGTTGTCAACGACAAATTTTATGCTCTTAGCCCAAAAATATATTTCTCAGGCAATTTATTTAATTTATAATCCTAAGCAAGATCTCGTACTGTATTAAAATCAATTCTACGCGGGCTGTTCGATAAAGAATTATCATAATTTTTTATGGGCATAGTTTTTCGCACTAAAATTGAATCTTATTATATTCCTGTTTGCTTAATGTGAAGCATATACGCCATAGTAGCCCCATTGTTGGTACTCCTGGTTCTCGGTTGTGTGAACCAGTCAAGCTCAAGCGTTGCAATGGAAGTAATACGCGAGGAACAATTTGCAGCTTTGAAATTCTGCTTTCGTCTCAACAGGTCTTCCGTTGAGGCTTATACAATGTTAGAGGACGCCTATGGAGAGTCTGTTCTTCCCTACAGCACAGCTGCAAGGTGGTTTAAAATGTTTAAAGATGGGAGACACCCAATTTCAAAGGAAGGTGGATCCAGTGCTCCAGTTACTGCTCTACGAAAGAAAGCATCAACACTGCTACTGCCATGGTGAGAGAGAATCGACGAATTACCTTAAGATCATTTTCTGAAATACTTCAATTTACATTGGGTATCTCCCACACGTTGGTGACAGAAACATTACACACGAGACGTGTTTGTGCGCGATGGGTTCCAAGACTGTTGATTCCCAAACAAAAGGACATTCCCACTGAAGTTGATGTTAGAGTAACATCCGGAGTATTTTTCGAAGGTAATCACTGCTGATGAAACTTGGCTACATCATTTTGATCCTGAAAGCAAGCAGCAAAGCTCGGTGTGGAAATCTCCTCCATCACCAACCCCCAAAATGTAAAAGTGGTCGCTTCTGCTGGGAAAGTTACGCTCATCCTATTCTTCGATATTCATGGAATGGCTTACCTGCACACACATCGGTCGCTGGACAATACTACAGGAATGTCCTGAAAACATTGCAAGTCCATATCAGGCACAAAAGACCACATTTCCGTGAAGCAGGCTGGATGCTGCACTGCGATAATGCGTGGCCGCATATTGTCAATGTTGTTGCTGAATATCTTGCAAAAATCAACGCGAAGTTCATACCTCACCCTCCCTATAGTCGGGATTTAGTTTCATGTGACTTTTGTCTATTGCCTAACTTGAAGAAACGCTTTCTTGGGGGGGGGGAGGCATTAGGCATCATCAGAAGCAGTAATGCAGGCTGCGAAGGCAATTTTGAAGGATCTCTCAAAAAATGCTTTCCAGCATGTTGTTGAAGAATGGCAGAAACGCTGGAACAGGTGCATTGCATTCAGGAGAGACTATTTTGAGAAGGGGCATAACAATTATGAGGATGAGTAAAGTTACGTTGTCAAAAAAACTACTGTTCTTTATTTAACAGCCCTCGTAATATGTCCGACGTACTCGTAGGTGTATGGACTACTGTTGCAAACCATTATTCTTCTATCTTTGAAATGCAAACTCTGATTAAATGCGGGGAGATTATGAAATCGCACATCTATTTTTAAGTTCAAAAGATCCGCCTGACTTACCCGCCAGGTTTGGAAGGGTGGAGAAACCTCCCACTGAGCCACACCATCAAATTTCCACCAGGCGCACATTATTTTGGATCCAAAATGATTGTTTAACGATGCCGTTGGCAAGTTACCGGGGATTAAGCCACTGTTCCGAAGCATCAGTTTTTCACTAATATACCCATTTTTCATCACAGGTGACAAATTTTCTTATAAATCGATCATAAATGGGATTACGGGTAAGCTGACAACAAATAGCCACTGAACGTTCAGCCTATTGAGGTGTCAGTTCATCAGGTATAGTTCCAAGTGTCTTAACGTGGGGATGTATGTTAACTATTGATGCATAGATTCTCCAGAAGGCCTACGTGTAACTTTTGCTTGACATGTATCCCCAATATTCCATACTTTAGGTCTCCCAGAACGTGGTAAATCAGGACATGTTTTTGTCTCAATTTTTGAAACGTTGGAACCATTGTTGTTCCACACGCTCACTAACGACACCTTCTTTTACTTGACATATTCTTCGAGCTACGGCAGCGACCTTATTATCTCAGTAATGTTTTAGAAGGATTCTTAAGTTAAAACTTTGCTATCTCCATTATGTGATTGTTTATTAACAACTGAAGAGTGATACATGCTCGCTATGTACGCAACAATAATATTGAAAACCTGTAAATAGCTTTTCCAAACCAAAGAAACCCAATGAACTTCCCAAAACACCCAAAAAAGAACTGATTTTATTTATGATACCATCTAATATAAGGAAGGGTGACATTGGCATAATTAATGAAGGATATATGTTAAATTTTCTGGAAAAGGCGTTCCAGTTTACTTTAATTCTGCCTAATAGATAAAATAAGAGATAGAATGCACATACACAAAACCGTTTGCCATTTGTTTGCGATCTTAGGTATTTAAGGCGTTCGAAAATAAGTCGTTAGGTACTTGTTTCTAATTTTGGGCTTAGAAAGGGGAGGGAATTTAACAGCCCTACATAGTAACCAGCACTTAACAGACTAAAATATCACTTAAAACCTTCTCTAGCCCCATATTTCCTTGTACATCCAAGATAATATGCAACAGAGCAATGTCTTCAAATGTTTTAACCTATTAGCATTTAGCAGAGATTAGACTAATATCCCATTTCACCAACTGATGTTAAAATCGACGTTAACAAATGTAACATAAAAATTCTCACAGCGCTAACAAATCTGTTAAATTTCTTGAATTTCACCAACCTGTTTACTGAAAATGCGAACAAACATGTGTTAACGCCAAGAAACTTGTAAATATTACAGTTATAGAAGGTTATTAATTAGTCGTATTATTTTCTGAACGTACTGCGATGCACTTCTGTTTTCATTTTCGTCTGAAAAACAGCTGAAAAATGGCGGGTGAACAAAATCGTAAACAAATGTCGTGAGACAAATTTCTCATCGATGGAGAAAGAATTGTTAATTGAATTGGTGACGAAGTGTAAGGATATCGTGGAAAATAAGACGATGGATGTGGTAAATGTAAAAGAGACTGATACCACGTGGGAAAATGTTGGAAACCAATTTTATTCAAATGCATGTGTCAGTACTACAAGCACGAAGGAACGTAAGCTTAAAACGAGGTAATAAGAAGGACAAGTGACGAGTAACTTGAACGTTTCAGATCGGCATATTCCTTTCTATGGATGTTCTAACTCATATTACGTAAATATCAAAGGAGGAGTGGAGGACAAGTGACGAGTGACTTGAACGTTTCAGGACGGCAGGTGGACAGTGAATTCAGTGAATTATAAAATCACAAAGTTATTAATACTTGAAGCAAAGGCGAGATCGTCATATTCCTTTCGATGCATGTTCTAACTCAGTATTCCGTAAATTTAAAACGAGGAGTGGAGAAGGACAAGTGAATTGAACGTTTCAAGATGGGATCCACATAATTCAGTGAATTATAAAATCGCAAAGTTATTAATACTTCAAGCAAAAGCGAGATTGGCATATTCCTTTCTATGTATGTTCTAACTCAGTATTACGTAAATTTAAAACGAGGAGTGGAGGAGGACAAGTGACTTGAACCTTTCAAGACGGGAGGTGGACAGTGTATTATCCACATAATTCAGTGAATTATAAAATTGCAAAGTTATTAATACTTGAAGCAAAGGCGAGATCGGCATATTTCTTTCGATGCATGTTCTAACTCAGTATTACGTAAATTTAAAACGAGGAAAGAAGAAGGACAAGTGACGAGTGACTTGAACGTTTCAAGACGGGGGGTGGACAATGTATTATCCACATAATTCAGTGAATTATAAAATCACAAAGTTATTAATACTTGAAGCAAAGGCGAGATTGGCATATTCCTTTCGATGCATGTTCGAACCTCTCTTGTACTTCCGCAGCAACCGTCATAGCAATTTGTTTTTACAGTCTATACCTCTGTAAAACAATTTACTTCGGATACTTCCTCAAAATCATTTCTCCTCATAGGCCGTACTCTATTACGAATGCCATTTAGACGGTCTTAGATATAGAAAATCTACAGCAACAGCTGCATTCCCGCCCTCCATCTTGACCATTAATAATTTTTAAGGTCTTAAAATCAGAAATTTGTCTTGTTAGTTTAACAAGACATATAATACGAGTGTCAAGCCAGCAGTTGTTAGAGAAATTAAATTTTTTTTTATTATTAAACTCGTGTTAAATCTTAACATCTGATGGTGAAATCGAGCCTAGTTGTTTGTCAAAATATTTTTTACAAGAATGAATTGAAAAGTTTTTGAGTGTACACCATTATATTTTGTATTGTGACCTTGTGGGTTCGCGAAATTAAAAGTCCGATTGCACAAACTCAAAATGTTCTTTATTTCCACCGACTTACAGTTGAACACTTGCCAATTACACAGAATTACGTAATGCACACAATTACGATTCACCAGTTCGTCCGTTACAGTTCCACTGCACGCTCACAGTTACGTACACTCTTCCGAAGGACGTACACAGTCTTCTCGTCCGTACACTAGCACAGCGCTCCTACGCTGCTCACCAAGCACTGACCGAACTCATTCACTCCAGCCTCCTTTATAGGGATATCACTGTTTCTCGAAGTCTCTCGTTTCAGTGAATCATCGCGAAGGTTCCATGACGGCAGGGGAAGGGGGAAGAGGCGGCCAGTGACCAGTGACACTTCCCTAATCATCCGCTCAGATAGTGACTGCAATAAATGGGTGGGTGTGGTCCGGATGTCTCTGGTCCCCTACTCAGCTGCCGTTGTTCGTGCTTTCCGATAATTGGGTGACAGTATGTATGTGTTTGTGTATGTGTAGTGTTTAACGGCCGCTTTTACTACATACGGCACCGCAGGCGATGACACTGATGATACATGGGATGAAGATGGTGCACCGGTGGAATGAGATGGCGGGGAAACCAGAGGTCACTGAGAAAAGCCGCGCCAGCGTCATGTTTTCCACCACAAATCTCACTTTGCGGTGGCCCGGTGAGAGCCAAGCGGTCTAATCACTGAGCCACGTCGCGGGCTTATGTGTTTGTGATAGGTGGCATATCCAATTTTACATTTGAGAGTGATGTTAATTATATTAATATTGTGTTAATTTTTGGTTAGTTTATGTTGAATTTCCTTTATAAACATTAACCTCACACATAGATACACATGCATGTATACACCGTATTCGTGCTTCCAGACTCTAAGGGTCAATGGCTAAAGGAAAATCCCATCCTCCAGTCCCAAAACGAGCACCGAACATCTGGATTTTAACCACGAGATCACAGAGTCAGTATAAGTCATAGAGACTTAATAAAAGCAAGTTGCCATTTTGCAGCAATATGCTGCACTCTGCGGTATAGCTGCAGTGCTATGGCATCAGGCGCATTACGGAGAGAGTACGTTCCGAGAAAGTGAATTACCTCACATAAATGACTACATTGCGTGGACGATAAAAGCCTGGCCGTAAAACTACTTTATTTGTGGTCCACTTAGAGTGGAGAGGTCTCCTCAGAATAGTAAGCAGACCAGCACAACTAATAGTGCGGTACTTTACTACGAAATAACAGAGAATAGATCCAGAAAAGGGATTTGCACCTCCGTCAGTATCGGTACAATGCTGCAAAAAATTTAACGACAAAAACATTTACATAAATTTCCTTGTGTCTTATCCTTCCTGTTCTAATACCATCCTCAAAATACTCTTTCCAAGGCGTATTCTATTTACTACAAACTATTTCACATAGGTACGGGGCAGGATAATTGGACCTAGGCAGGCATTCTACTAAAATTAAAATCTTGTCAAGGGCAATGAAATATTTATACGGAATCACTAACTTGGAAGATGGCAGTATTATTAAAGACTGTTTTTATATCCAAAAGAGGAGTATTTGTATTTATTTCTCATCTTTCTTCTACATATAATTTCATTGATACATTGACATTTGTAACATTTCTTTCACACAATCACAAAATGACTTAATCACATTTAACATACCCTTCCTACCTGCTTACCTCTAGTCCTGGTCTCAATACACATAACCCCTGGTTTTCCGTGTACTGATGACCCTCCTCCCCCTTGTATCCCTCGTTCTAGTTTTCCAGCCCTCAATTGTTATTTATTCTTCATCAATCTTAACCTTTCTCTCTAACTTTCCCCAGATATTCACCTATATTTCTTACATTCTTTTCTCCTTTTACCAATACCATTTTCTTCATTATTAATACCCCCATCCCTAAAACTGTCCCACTTTTGTTGCCAAATTTGTTCTCTCCATATCTTTGTTTCTTTGCAATAAAGTATACTGACACCCAATTAGCGGAAAGCACAACCAACGACAGCTGAGTAAGGGGCCAGAGGCAGCCAAACTACTGGCTCTGTCACTAACTGAGGAGATGATTAGGGAAATGTCACTTGTCGCTGGCCGCCCCTTCTCTCCCTTCCACTGCCACCTGGAACCTTCGCGGTAATGCACGGAAACTTGAAGCTTCGAGAAAACGGCGATATTCCTATAAAAAGGGCTGCAGTGAGTGAATTGAGTCAGTCAGTCAGTTCTTGGCGAGCAGCGTAAGAGTGCAGTGCTAGTGTACGGACGAGAAGACGTGTACGTGCATCGGAGGATTGTACGTAATTGCGAGAGCAAGTGGAATTGTAACGGATGAACTGGTGAATCGTAATTGTGTGCATTACGTAATTCTGTGTAATTGGCAAGGGTTTAACTGTAAGTCGGTGGAAATAAAGAACACTTTTGAGTGGTGCAATTGGACTTTTCACTTCACGAACCAACAAAGTCAGAATACTATGCCAATCTGTATCCTCTTCTCTACACATTGGGCATTTCCCTGTATCATTTTCATATCTAATGCTTTTCAAATTTCTAACCCCTGTCCTTGTCCAGGCAAATCCTTCTCTCCTGACTTATTACACACATCTATGTACTTCTCCCTCTCCCACATTGTCTTATTTCTCTATCTCCTCAATGATCTTTTCTCCCTTACACTGGTAAATATAACTTGGCTATCTAAATCTTCCAGTCTTAATTCTACCTGTTTCCAAAAGCCCCTATAAACTCCTCGTTTCTCCAAATATGTCCCATACCTATCTGTTCCATCAGTTCCCTAACTTTTTGCGCCCAAGACTCTCCCCATTTGCTTCTCATCTGCAAAAGAAAACATTCCTTGATAATAAAGAGAAGTAACTGAGGTGGGTCTTGGGCACATAAAATGAACGATGTGTTGATGCAGATAGGTATGGGTCATTCTTGGATACATGCAGAGTATGGGTATAGAGGCTTCTGGAAATAAGTTAAGCTAAGATTAGAAGATATTGACAGACAAGACATTTTCGCCAATACAAGTGACAAAACATCACTGAGATTATATAGAGAAATAGAAACAACCTGGAGGAGGGAAGGATATAATATAGATATATAGCAAGTTAGGGCGAGAAGGTTTTGCTTGGGCGAGAACAGGAGTGAGAAACTTGAAAGGTATAGATCAAGATAGGGAGCTAGATAAATGTCCATTGTGTGGAGAAGAGAATGCAGATTTCCATTGTATATTATATTGTAGTCAAACAAAGATATGGAGAGAGCAGGCTTGGCTACGTAAATGGGACAGAAAGGTATAGGTCAAGAGAGGGAGCTAGATAAATGTCCATTGTGTGGAGAAGAGAATGCAGACTTCCATTGTATATTATATTGTAATCAAAGATATGGAGAGAGCATGACTGGCTACGTAAATGAGACAATTTGGGGGGTGAAGTAGTAATTAGAACAATTTTCTCAGTAAAAGGGGAAATGAACAGGAGAAATATAGGGAATTATTTAGGGCAAGTTAAAGAGAGATAGCTAAGAACAATTAAGAGAAAAATGTAAAGTGGGATAGGTGAAATGGCAGAAAGTGTAAAAGGAAGTGGAGGGTTGAATCCATTTAATACCGCAATGTCTATTATGTGTTGTTGTTCTTTCAACAATTCATCCTTACTCACCGGCTATACAACTATGAATAAGCCATCATAAGGAACATGATGAAGAGAAAAGAAAAACTGAAGATAATATCAAAAAATACCACTCTCACACCACTTAAAAACACAAATTGGCAATATAGAAAATTCACCTACCATCCATGGGCTTTTAGAAAATTTGAACGAATCTTCAAAAGACTAAACTTAAAAGTAAACAAGTTCAGTCTGAGGAACCTGCTAAATAAATCACTGAAAAATACAATCCCCAACAATTTATCAGATTAATTGTGAAACCTGGGAAAAAAGCTACATAGGAAAAACTAAGAGAAACTTATTAACAAGGCAAAAAGAACACCAGAGGAACATTAAGTTGAAACAAACAGAAAAATCTGCAGTTTCACACCATTTTTGGACAGAAAACCACAACATTGTCCACAACATCAAACTGTTAAAATCTTTAAGTACACCCATAGAATTGGATATTTGGGAAAAAATATTCATAAACAAAAACCGTGATAAAGTTATAAATTTTGAAATCCCGGCATTAAATGAAGTATTAAAACTTAGTGCCCCTAACACCAGATGGCAGAGTGATCGGAGCTCCGTAGTAGTGGAAGAAGAGGGAGGTTCATTTAGTCACCAAACAGCTGAGGATGAGATCGAATGATCTTGAAAACGTTTCAATTATACTACAACAACAAGTAAGTGAAGTTTGAGTGTAAACATAGTGACTCATAAATCAAACTCAAATAAAAACAAATTGCAATTTTTAAAAATTTTGGTCTATTGTTCGGTCCCAGTGTCCATCAATGTTGCATGTAGAATTGGTTTGATTATTCAGTAAATACTGCAAAACCAACAACTTTTTAATAAAAAAAACATACCTACCATGTTTTACTGCATTTTCCAACCTGCTTTGTATGCTCCGATATTTTCGGCTATCCAGGAACAGTTTAGGTCGGATAATCGATACTCTACTGTAATTGGTAATTTATACACGTCATATGGAAAGACCATATTATATTAAAATGTGGAGTTCATGCTCTCTTTTGTTGAATACACACGTTTTAAGGCTTCATAGCTTCTAGAAAGTTTCAGGGGTGAACCGAATGTGCAGCAAAGAAACATTGACAGAGAAAGAAATGCGTTCAGCTGGTTTATGATTTTTAATTTAACTTTTGGTATAACCTGACAGTAACATAAACTGCACAAACGTTAAGTAATCAATTAAGTTATTTTCATTTGCACTTATCATTTCAGAGACACAAACAAACCGTGTAATGAAGCCACTAAACTGATTAAACTACGGAATTGTAAAACTTCTGCGAAATTTCCCCTTTGGGAACTTAATTCTTCATCCGAGCATAAATAAGGAGAGAGAACCCAGCGGAGCGAAGCGCTGCGTATATAGTATAAATGTGGTAGTGGAAGTATGAGAAAGAAATTAAAATATGGGAAAAGAGCATCACTGTGGAATAACGAGACATGGTAGATGGAAGATGGCAGAGAGAAACAATTGCAGGAGCCTGGGAGTAACAATGAGAAAAACAACCAACGTCGAGGGTCTCATTTTACTTGTGTAGCCAGGGCAGGCAGTTTGTATGCCCTAATTGTCGACCCTCCCAGGCTAGTACGTCTTGTTTATAGCACTAATGAGTATAAGTTTGTCAGAGATTTTGTTGGGGGTAGAGTTAGTAGACAAAGGTCACCCTTTGCTCTTGCATATTTAACCTATCCTAGTTAGTTATAATAGATATATCGAGATCTAAATGTAAACCAAAGGGAATTGCATTAAACATCACTAATGTTGGTACAACTGCATTTCTAGAGCTGTTGTTACTATGTGAAAGGGCTAAAATTGTCTCAAGGGTATTGAAATATCTATACAGAGTTGGCAATTTGGAGGAAAGCAATATTATCAAGGAATGTTTTCTTTTGCAGATGAGAAGCAAATGGAGAGAGTCTTGGGCGCAAAACGTAAGGGAACTGATGGAACAGATAGGTGTGGGACATATTTGGAGAAACGAGGAGTATTGGGGAATGAGGTAGAATTAATGCTGGAAGATTTAGATAGCCAAGTTATTTTTACCAGTGTAAGGGAGAAAAGATCATTGAGGACATATAGGGAAATAAAGACAGTGTGGGGGAGGGAGAAGTACATAGATGTGTGTAATAAGTCAGGGCGAGAAGGATTTCCCTGGGCAAGGACAGGAGTTAGAAATTTTGAAAGGTGTTAGATATGAAAAGGATACAGGGAAATGCCCAATGTGTGGAGAAGAGGATACAGATTGGTATAGTATACTTTATTGCAAACAAAGATACGGAGAGAACAAATTTGGTAACAAAAATGGGAGAGTTTTAGGGATGCGGGGGATGTATTAATAATAAAGCAAATGTTATTGGTAAAAGGAGAAAAGAATGTTAGAAATAAAGGTGAATATCTGGGGAAAATTGGAGAGAAATGGTTAAGATTGTCGAAGAATAAATAACAATTAAGGGTTAGAAAACTAGAACGAGGGATACAAGGCAGAGGAGGGTCATCAACACACGGAAAATCAGGGGTTATGTGTATTGAGACCGAGACTCGGGGCAAGCAGGTAGGAAGGGTATGTTAAATGTGAATAAGTCATTTTGTGTGTGAAAGGAATGTTATACATGCCAATATATCAATGAAATTGTATGTAGAAGAAAGATGAGAAAAAAAGATACCAATAAATACAAAATACCTTGTGAAAGAGAAAAATAAGATGAAGTCTGAAAATAATCTGAACGAAGTAATAATAAAGGAATGCAGTTGAAGAATTTCGAACCAATGACCACAATATGTTATAAACATTTTCATTTCAATGTGACAGTATCCAACAGAGCTATTCATACAGGGTGTAGATCGAACGCCCCTCCCTTTTTGACGACCAGGGAGTTACCAAACTGTTCTCAAACGGCGCTTGGCGCCTGCGTGGGCCTTTCAATAGGGTAAGACCTAGAAACTAACAGGCCCCTCCATCTGGTCCGAAAACACAAGGCGGTATGGAAGTGGATACGCCACTTACGCGAGCCAACCCCAAAGGGAAGGCTACCGATATGACCTCGGTAGGGCCACCTGGTGAACTAGTACCCCTTCTACTAGCTATGCAGGGTAGTACGTGAGATTATATGGCTTCCATCAACCACGTCCGAAGATGTACCTGATCACCCACGGATATTGAGAACTGTCCCTTCGAGTCCAACCCAATCCGAACAACTTTCCTGCGGAAGGGGCTCGAATGTTTGCCCGAGGTTCCTCTAGTAACGTCAGAGATACCACGAGTGCTGGGGGTCCACAGCACTCGCACCACAGCAGCTGGTAGGACCGGATCCCCTCTCCTACGGGGTTATGTTATGAACAATTGAGTCCAGAGGGTGTACTCCCATTAGTCCTGGACCCGTAGGACCAAGACCCGGGCCTCTTAAAACCAGGGAGTTATCCGAGCTGTCCCAAAGGACGCTCGGCGTCCTCCGTGAGGCTTTCCATAGGACAAGACCTGGTTTACAAACAAGCCCCCCCCCCCATCTGGTCCAAGGACACAAGACGGGATGTAAGTGGATACGCCACTTACGCACGCCAACACCAAAGGTGAAGGCTACCGATATGACCTCGGTGGGGTCGTCTGGCGATCTAGCACACCTTCTACTAGCATTGCAGACTAGTACCCGGGAGAATTAATGACTTCCCTCAACCCCATCCGGAGACGTACCCGATTTTTACGGATATCGGGAACACACTGACCCCTCGAGTCCAACCCAATCCGAACAAATTCGCTACGGAAGGGGCTCGAATGTTTGCCTGAGGTTCCTCTAGTAACGTCAGAGGTATCACGAGTGCTAGTGGTCCGCAAAGCTCGCACCACAGCAGCTGATGGGGGCGGATCCCCTCTCCTACGGGGATGTTATGAACAATTCGGAGTGCAGCTTTACAAGTAGGGCAAGATGTTTTCCTACCAGAGCAAAATATATAATTATATTCATTTTCCCTGAATTACGCTGACTAGCTCTCTAATGCCCGATTTCACCAACAGATGTTAAGATTTAACAAGAGCTTAGCAATAGTTAAAACAAAATTTGCATTTCACCAAGTGTTAGCGTAACACTCGTGTTAAATCTCATGTTAAACTAACAAGCCGAATTTCTAATGTTAAGTCCTCAACAATTGTAAATAGTCAAGATGGCGAGCATGAACTCAGCTGTTGATGTCGATTTGCTATATTTAAGACCGTCTAAATGGCATTCATAATAGAGTACGGCCTATGAGGAGAAATGATTTTGAGGAACTATCCGAAGAAAATTTTTTTTACGGAGGTATAGACTGTCGAAACATGTTGCTATGAAGGTTACTGCGGAAGTACAAGAGAGGTTAGAACATGCATCTAAAGGAATATGGCGATGTCGCCTTTGCTTCAAGTATCAATAACCTTGTGATTTTATAATTCACTGAATTATGTGGATAATACACTGTCCACCTCCCGTCTTGAAACGTACAAGTCACTTGCCCTTCTTCGCTCCTCGTTTTATATTTACTTAATACTGAGTTAGAACATGCATCGAAAGGATTATGACGATCTCGCCTTAGCTTCAAGTATTAGTAACTTTGCGATTTTATAATTCACTGAATTGTGTGGATAGTACACTGTCCATCTCTCGTCTTGAAACGTTTAAGGCACTTGTCTTTCTTCGTACCTCGTTTTAAATTTACGTAATACTGAGTTAGAGCATGCATCGAAAGGAATATGCCGATCTCGCCTTTGCTTCAAGTATTAATAACTCTGCGATTTTATAATTCACTGAATTATGTGGATAATACATTGTTCACCTGCCGTCTTCAGACTTTTAAGGCACTAGTTCTTCCCAACTCGTTTTAAATTTACGTAATACTGACAAGTTGTTTGGTGCTTGCAGTAGTAACACATGCATTTGAATTAAATTCGTTTCCAATATTTTCCCCGCGACATCTTTATCTTTTACATTCACTGCATCCATCCTCTTATTTTCCACGATATCCTTACAGTTCCTCACCATTTCAATTAACAACTCTTTCTCCGTCGATGAGAAATTTGTTTCACGGTTTTATTTATTATTTTGTTCATCCGCCATTTGTGTAGACGAAAATGAAAACAAAAGTGCATCGGAGTACTTTCAGAAAATCATCCATAGCCTTCTATATCTGTGATATTTACAAGTTTCTTGGCGTTAACACAGGTTTTTTAACATTTTAAGAATACACGTTGGTGAAATGCAAGAAATTTAACATTAGTTCTAGTGCTGTGACAATGGTTACGTTACATTTGTTAACGTCGATTTTAACATCTGTTTGTGAAATCGGGCATAAGTGTAGCTACAGAATAAGAATGAACATGTGCTGAGCCAATACTGATATCCTTGTGTCTTGGTGTTGCCAGTTCCACGGCAAGCGGGCGACAGAGATGGAAGATATATCTGTCTTTGTCTCAACCCAGAGATACTGATATGTATAGTGACACAGATGCTGACAGAGAAGCTTGCTTAATATTTCAGCATCTGTTTGAGAACATATACAATGATTATCGCACAATCTGGACGTTGAAACCTTGAACTGGAGAACAGTTGGCTTACGTAGCTATCGTTCATATCCACAAAATACAAAATTATTCGAATTAGATACGTCCTATGAAAGAAGGTGTTTGTGCTCCATTGGTCTATCTTCATATCGCCAGATGACTTCTTTTCTACCTTTTTTTGCAGCATTTTGCTATATCCTCTTACATCCTAGGGGTAACTCAAGGTATTGTCCTTGGTCCTGTGCTCTTCCTCACATACATAAACACCCTTCCAACCTTAAGGGTATGTATGATTGAAATTTTCAAATTCTGAACTAATAATGCTAGCTTTTTCAAATTTACACCATAGGTGTAGTATAATGTAAACATGTCACAACCTAAATTTATACCATTTTTCTCCAGCAGTTTAGAAATTATGATAAATTTTGTATGTTTTTTGTTACGTCACTAAAAAAGTACCTTGCGACATAATATTTTGAATTTTGGTCTAATATTTTAACCCTATGTTCATAATACACATACTTTTTGAAATTGCTCTGGGTTTTTCTGTGTCTCCTTTAGTTTAGGTCACATATTTTTTTTAATTTACAAATATTCTTTTTTGTCTAAAAAACTAAGTTTTGTGTTTGAAAATTAAAAATATATGCTTATATACATTTCACAATAAAACCTAGGGCAATTTCCATTCCCCATGATATTCTGAACCTGTGTAGGAAATTTCATGAATGTAGTACAAAAACTGCATCGCAAGGAGCATTTTACAGGAAGAAAAATGATGAAAATATGAACATTGAGAAAACAGCGATTAAAGATTTGATTGCATAACTATCATTAAAATCCACCAGGCTGATGGGTTGGCCCTCAGATTTCTTTTTCCTCTCCTCTGTTGCTGCTTTTTCCACCTTTTTCTTCTCTAGATGTTGCTTTTCTTCTGCACAACTTCGCTTCTTGCTTTGCAGGATACGAGTCTGATCTCGCTGCACTTAAGTTTTCCTTGCTGAGTCTACTACACTTTCACCTCTGATATTTTGCTGCAGCTCCAATGACTTAAGACGACCCATGTTAAACTCACTGATGCTTTTAATAACAGCAAGATCCAATTTTTGTTTTGATATGAAAACTTCCTTTGGGCACTTATTCCATATGACATGATGCAAAGATTCATTGGCATTCTGTGTTTTTCCTGTTTTGCACCTCTCTAGTAATGTTGTAGAAGCCAGCCTCTGATATATTGGCAACATTTTAGGAACTATTTTGTCTTCTAAAGCCTTATTTTTCTTTTCTTGAATTGAAAATTTAAGAACGGAAAACAGACAAAGAATGTGGATGTAGGCAAAAGAGGGCGTGACTCTGACAGAGTTTAAAGGCCACCGACATTTAAATAAGCATTTAAAAATGCGTCCGGAGGCAAATTATGCATTTTTCACATTCGGGAATGTTTAAATTATTTTATAGAATTAAAATAAAAAAAGTAGTTATTTTCACGATTTTCATGAAATTTCAGTCACACATACCCTTAAGGGGCTGCAACCTATATTTATTTGCTGACGATACAGCCATCGCAGTAGTATCAAAGCGCCATGAAAATGCAGTTCAGCAACCTCAAATCTTCACAAATATGCTACATGTCTGGCTCGCCACATGGCGGTTGAAACTGGCACCAAACCCAAAGCCGTCACCTTCACTAGAAGACCCCTCCAAGACGTTCCATATCTGCATTTAGCAGGAGTAGACATTCCCTGGTCCACGCATGCCAACTACCTAGGTGTAGTTTTGGACATGCATCTGACATGGAAGGAGCATATAACAACCGTGGCAAATAGAATAAATAGAAGGATGGCCATGCTCTATCCCCTATACAACAAAAAGTCTACTATAACGCTTAGCAACAAACTTTTGCTATGTAAGCAGGTACTCAGACCTGCAATCACTTACGCCTGCCAAATCTGGAGTACAGCGGCCAAATCCCATCTCTCTAAACTTCAGATTCTTCAAAACCGTTACCTTCGGTCAGCAGTCGCTGCCGATTGGTACACCCCAAATGACAATATCCACTCTGATCTATCCTTCGCAAAACTTTTTGACTACATCTTACATCTATCCCACGCCTTCTATACCAAATTACCTTCCAGTTTCTATAATCTTATCCGTGACCTCGGGGAACACGATCTTGACCCTGGTGAGAGATATAAACGTCCCAGACTTGTCCTTGGACCTCAATAACTTCAAGTCCCTTTCCCATAAATGAATTTTCCTTACTTTTTATACTAATCCCAACTTTATCGCCACCATCTAACCACCATCCCTTATAAAATACCCACCACCATGCCAGTAAGGGACCTAGTCCCGGCATGGCACGATTCGAAGGACCCTCCTCCATGGAGGACAACCCTTCAATGACCCCACGGCGTAAACCTTCTCATAGACTAACCTATCCTAGTTCCCTCCCCTCTTCTAATGCTCAAGCACTACTGTCATGTCACTTAAGCCATACTCACGGTGTGCTTTTCTATTCGTTTTTCTACCATAACGTATGAACAAATACATATTTACAATAGACAAAAGAAGTTTTAACATATCCCATTATCTGCAATTGTTTCCCACGATTTTACAGTAGGCGCAGCTTGAGTGGTCAGACCCCTTGGCTCTCAGCAAGGTAGAGTAGCCGTATTCCCATAAAAGCCCTGGGTGTTCAGCCTGTTTTCAATATCCGCTTGGCGCCTCATGTATGCCAGTTCCTCTCTCTCTCTCTCCCTCCCACCCACCCGTATGCGTCAACCTGTATGGGCAAATGTCAGTGTGTATCCTCATCTAGACGAGTGAACTTGGTTATCACGTGCTTTGTTGGGAACACTAAATCTGTGAAACTGATCATTTAGAATGCAGTTAAAGAAAAACTAAAGCCCAATCTTCCAGAAAAGTCTGTTCTTGTGATAGAGAACGCTTCATATCACAATGTGACCAGAGAAAAATGCCCCACAGCGAACACAAAAAGGCAGGATATGCAAGACTGGTTGGTTAAGTATAGGATTCCGTTCGGAAGCCATATGCTGAAAGCGGAACTATATGATATTATAAAGTTGCATAAGCCAAAACATAAGAAATATATTGTGGATGCAATTTTAGAAGAAGATGGGCACGTAGTTGTCCGGTTACTACCGTACCATCCCGACCTGAATGCCATAGAAAAACGTTGGGCAAATGTAAAAGAATGGGTTGCGCTTTGCAATTTGAGCTTCAACATGGGAGACGTTGTGGGTTTTTGCGAACAGTGATTTGGTGAAATAGGAGAAGCAGAATGAGGTCCAGTTTGCCGGCATGTTCACCAAGTGGAAAAGAAATATATAAAAACTGAGGGTGTCCTAGAAACAGAGGTGGAAAAGCTAACGATCACTGTTAATGACGACAGTAGCAGCAGTGATTCGGAAAGTGATTACTCAGCAACGTCTGAATATGAGTGCAGCAGCAGAGCCGAGAGCTACGTTTTCGAGGGATGTGCAGACGACATGCTGGACGGCATCGAGGAGCTTCCCCAATCACCTCACGCCTAAGCCACGCCCATCGGTGGTGAGAATCGCTCCTAAGGTAAGCAATGCATTATGCCAGGGTTTCTTCGGAAGTAATCTAACTCTACCCCGGGTTCGATCCCAGTTGACCGGAAAGGGAGATTTGTGGTGGACTACACGACGCTTGGGCAGGTTTTCTCCGGGATCTCCGTTTTCTCCTGCCATCTCATCCCATCGGTTCTCTATCTTCATCTCATTTATATTATCAGTCACCGCCTGTGGTGCCGCAGGCATATTATTGTCCTGCTCGAATGGTTACCATGGATTTGTCTTTGGTAATAGATACCTCTCAGATAACGCACTGATTGCTCCACGCGGACATAAGATCTAGCTGTAATTTGTGATTTCTGGGCATTCCATTGGCAGAACTGTGCGTTCATTGTTGTTCAGCAGTAATCCGAGAACTGCGGCAGTTCCCCACTCACTCTGACAAGAATTATCTGAGAGATTTTTATTAATAAAGATAAAGCCATTGTAACCGTTCAAGCAGCACAGTAATAGTACAAAAGTGAATCGAGAATATATTGACACATTTCTTCACTCACACTGTTTATTCACAGGACATGTTTCAAGAGCTCTTGCTCCTATCATCAGCTGATACTCCATTAGTGTAAGTTGTAGTGGTTTCCTCTTTCTCCGTATTGTCAATAGATGGCGTGATGTACTTGTCAAAGATGTCCGGTGGTGGAGTTTCAAAATTCATTACTCTATGACGAATTTTGTTAATGAAGATTTTTTCCCATACGGAAAGGTCTATGGGGTGTTTAACATATTTTATTAGAGATGTTTCCAAGTTGATGTCATGTCTAGTATTCAAAAAATGAAAAGCCACTGCTGATTTTTCTGTTTCATCATTGTTAATGTTTCTTAGATGTTCTTTAGTTCTGATGTTAATACTTCTTTTTGTTTTTCCTATATAAATTTTAGGGAAAGTTTCACATTGGATCTCATAGATTCCTGGTTTTTCTTTGGTAGTGATTGAATTTTTTTTTGGGAGGGCCTTTTAACAAATTTATGATATTAAACCTATTTTGAGGTGCAAGAGTTATGTTGTGTTTTGAGAAGATTTTTTGGAATTTGTTATAGGCTGCTGGGTGGAAGGTGAATTTTTTAAAAAAATTTTTTCTCTTTTTCTCCTGTAGGTTCTAGGGTGGTGGTTTCTTTTATTTTCTCAGCTTTGTTGAGGCTGTTAACTGTTTTGTCTACTAAATTTGGGTTGAAACCGTTGGATATAGCTACTTTTTTATGTGTAGGTATTCTTCTTGATAATCTTCTCTGTTTAGTGGAAAGTTGATCATCCGAAAGATTAAACTGTTGAAAATGGCATGTTGGTGTTGTTTTGGGTTGAAACTGTTGTTCTTGATGTAATTATCTGTGTGTGTCGGTTTCCTGTAAATACCAAAAGTGAGTTTGTTGTTCATTTTTTTTGATCTTGATGTCCAAAAAGGGGAGCACACCATCCTCTTCTGTTTCCAATGTAAATTTTATAGCTGGATTTTGTATATTCAAAAGTCAAAGACCAAATTGTATGTTTTTTTAGGTACTATTGCAAAAAAGTCGTCAACATAGCGATACTACACTTTGAAATAATTTGGAAAAGTTTTTGTGATATGTGTTTCAAAAGCACTAATAAATAAGTCTGCCAAAATTTCTGACAAGTACATCACGCCATCTATTGGCAATACGGAGAAAGAGGAAACCACTACCACTTGCACTAGTCGAGTATCAGCTGAGGATAGGAGCAAGAGCTCTTGAAACATGTCCTGTGAATAAACAGTGTGAGTGAAGCAATGTGTCAACATATTCTCGATTCACTTTTGTACTAATTTGTGCTTCGCTGTCCCTACGCTTCTTTCAAGTTTATACTTAGAGCACAGTAATAGTTCCTCTTTTTTCGTTGATCCTAGGGCCATATTACCTGTATACATAGATATGCTTATATTTGCTGTCTAAGTAATTTTAGCGACCATATTTAAACCAGTGTATATTTATTGTAAGTATACTATTAGTGTTTGTATACAAAGTGTCTGAAATAGTGGAAGAGTGTACCGTTACCCTGATATAACGAGGTTTAATTTCACTTAACACAGATTCTTTTTTCAGTATAATTAGAACGGAGACTACACTCTAATTGACCTCGTTAGCGAAATTGTAGAGTTGTGTTAGCAGAAAGCATTCGCCGTTCATTTGTTGAAAAGAAACAAAAGAGAACCTGTATGGGCCTGAAGCGCTGATGACTTAATTATTTTACCTAGGGATGTCTAAAGTCAATAATTGCTCACCGTTTTGGGATCAAA
Source organism: Mantis religiosa (assembly GCA_030765055.1). NCBI lineage: Eukaryota > Metazoa > Arthropoda > Insecta > Mantodea > Mantidae > Mantis > Mantis religiosa. Next base: position 9,842 of record JAUKNK010000562.1, on the reverse strand, counting down.
TGTGCCGTGATTTCCACTAATAGCAGTTATGTCTCCTCTTCCCCCTCTCTTTCTCTCTCTCTCCCTCTGTTTAATCCCTGGTATATAGGTATATGTTTCCCTGAAAACCATGACCTTTCCTGAAGTTAAAGTACTCACAGATACATTATTTAATATACAGGAATTGTATAACGGATTAGAGTTTAATCTATAGACGTCATTCATGTTATGAAATAATTGACTGGAGCAGACAATATACAGTCATTTGAGAACAGTAACCTGATGATACGTGAAATTTATTTTGTTATCGTAGGGACTATTCTAGTTGTATAAATTTTGGTGCCGTTTTCCTTCTTGAGTGAGTGAGTGAGTGAGTGTGGTGTTTTAGGGCCCGTCGACAACAAGGTCATTTGGGCCCCCGTTTTCCTTCTTAACCCTGCTAGCTCAGCCTGCTTGGCTCCCAGAGCTTTTCGCCTCGCTGGGGGACTGCTTAATCCTGAGTCATTCCCTCAGTGCAATTCAGAGCCTACGGCAGCTGGACAACTACCACCCTATTGTGCAGCGTATCCAGGATGCCCTCCACGTTTTAAAATCTGTTTAGTTAACTCATGTGCAGTCGGCTGCTGCCTTTGACAAACCCTTATAATGTTTTACAACGCTGGTCCTCCTCCTCGCAGTCCTTTCTGCAAGGTTGCCACCTTTCTCGTTACGTCATGGGTATCGTACGAGGTTTCGTCTAAATATATTATCTTATGTCCATTACTCCAAAACTTTCTTAGTTTTGACGATATATATCGCCAAGCTACAATTCTATTGGATTCCATAATAGCCCTTATCTTATTTAAAGTGCGGTATTTGAAACCCAGCTCCTGTAGGAGAACGCGTAAAGTGCAGTGCCCATAAGGAAACTCACAAATTTCTTGTAAATGTGCAACCAAATCGTCTAAGGTTGGCGCTCTCCCTTTTGCATAGAATCTATAAATTTCTCGACGAATTAAAACGCATGTGAAATTATCTACTTTAGAGAAACGTTTCCTTTTGTTTTCACACTTGATCGGCGTCTTTGGTATTCCTTTCATCACAATGTTTCTTACTCTATTTCTGTGAATATCCAGAATTTATCATCAGGTTCATTGCACGACCCCTTACCAAGATTATTTATCAGCAAATATTTGTGTGTGTTCAAAATATGCGCTTGAATTTGCTTAGAAACAGTTGCCGTTATAACTTGTGGCTTTTCCAGTAATAAAACTCGGCCCAGTTATTCACACTATTGTCTTCACTTTGATTATTTTCACTTCACTGAAAGTTATCTATTACTTCATTTGCATTTAGCACTGCATTTCCCTCCTACGGTCTCCATATGGTCACACACCAGGATTTCTTCACGTAATGAAACAGATCAACTGAAAGTTGGAACTTCGGCAACTGAGACTCCACGTGGAGTAGACATGCGACTGTCACTTCGAGAAAATCATGGTTGTATTGGTCCTCAACGACAGTGTTCCATTTCTGAAGTGTGGAGATAGATTTATGATGGTCATTAGTGGGCGGTAGGCTCAGGTTCCTTTGACTCTGAACTGCACATGTGTTAACTAAACAGACAACCATGTCTCCCAGGGGCCTACTTCGGTAGGTACGCGTTTGTTGCACCCGGGGTCCCTAGCCAACAGACTCCCTCGTGTGGGCTCCTCTTCGTGGTTGAGGGAGACAGCCAACACGCCCACCCATGTGTAGGCCTTGCGTGGAGACCCGTGTCGGCGGAAAGGTTTGTCCTAGTGGTTGAGGAATGCGCATCTGAGCTCGTAACAGTGTTCTTCTGATTTCGAGGAGGGTACGCATTTCTAATACACTACTTTGGTTTCTGCTTCGCCTAAACGGGAGGTTAGGGACTAACCCACCCCTAATCAATCGGCCAGGACTAGGTATTGTACCTAACTCCAGGGTGAGTGGGACGGCGAGCTCGCTATATCTCTTGTAGCCCTGTCATTCCAGTGGGATGTCCCCTTGTTGGGCTCCGTGGTGGGTGTGTAGCACAGGGGGATGAAACTTAGTCCATCTATTATGGTAAACCTCTCTATTAAAATTATTAGCAAAGGTGGAAAGGAAATAGCCGAGTGTAGTGGTCCTCGCTATTTAGTTATTTATAGAACTGAGGAAGGTCGCAAGTTTAATGCCGTGAACCGTTCGTCATTCAGAAGGGCCTAGATAGTATTTCTGGTTCTGTGAAGGCATATACTAGATCTCGCAATGGCACACTCCTGGTCGAAGCAGTTTCTTCGACACAGGCTGCTAAAATCTTGAAAGCCATTATGCTTGCGAGCTATCCGGTGCGCGTTGAATTGCATAGGACTCTGAACTCCTCGCGTGGTGTTGTAAACACCAGCGCATTGGATGGTATGTCCAATGAAGAGATTCAGCAAAACTTGGCGGAACAAGGTGTAACTAATGTATATCGAGTTCACCGCAAAGAACGAGGTGAACTAGTGCGCACTCGTACCCTGTTGATCGGGTAGAACTTCCGTAAAGGATTAAGGCAGGGTATGAAGCTATTGAAGTGAGGCAGTATAATCCAAATGCACTGAGGTGTTATAAATACCAGCGCTTTGGCCACACAAGTGGTTCATGTTATGGAGTTGCTAATTGCGTTGACTGCGGGGAAGTCAAGTATGACAATGCATGCACTTCACCCGCAACGTGTGTTAATTACAATGGTTATCATTCATCAAACTCCAGAGAATGTCCCCGTTTTATGGAGAAGGCGATCCAAGGGATCCGGGTAAGAGAGAGGGTGTCCTTCGTGGAAGCCCGGAAACTCTTGCATATTCGCTAGCCTTCTGTACCTAGGACCGTTACTTATAGTGCAGCTGGAGCTAAGCCGGTACCTAGACGTGAAATCGCAACACAAACCTGCGAAATTAACGGGGAAGTAATATCCGAGAAATCACATACACCAAGATCATAGCCAAAGCAACAAACACCAACACGAACAACAGTGAGCGCGCCGACCATGTCCCGTCCTAAGAAGAAGGTTTTAACCAAGTCACCGCCGAAAGCATCTACATCAAGAACAAGTGAACCGGTAGTATAAAATGTATCGTCCAAAAAAATTTAAGACCGCTTATGACAGAACGGACTTCCTCAAGGTAAATAGTAAGACCAGTTTATGTTATGAAATAATTTTTTTTCAGGTGATAAAAGCCGTCCGCTCGGTAAATATGCCTGTTACCTTTATATTTCAAACATATGTCAAAAGCTAAGTAAAAAGGCATACAATGTCAAAGTTCTTTTTTAATCATTTATGCATATAGAAGGTATGGTGTGAAAAAAATCGGCTGTATGCCTTTGTGCGTCACTTTCAGCCCTTTTGTATGGTAGTTCCTTAAACTGAAGCATCCTTAACCAAAGCTCTAACCCGGAATACTTCCTCGCCTTTGGTTTAAAACTTGGATGTTACGTATGACATCAGGTTTGCAATGAATAGAAGTCTAAATTGAGGGTAGTGTTGCTTAGGGTTTTGTTGGTAAATGATAGGTGGGGTAGAGGGATGAAGGTAATATTGGTGTTGCTGGGCTTGGAATTAAAAAGGTCCTTCAACGTGGAGTCATGTACAATGAATGAATTGGGTGAATAGATCTCAATGACCTGGCCCTAGAGCTTAGAGCTACCTGACATAATTTTAAAGACAAGGGAAAGCCGAAGAAGACAACCTTATTCAGACAAGTTAACCTGACCAACGAAATAGCTCAGGAGGCTTGTCTATAACCCGCTTTCGGGAGGACCGGGTTCGACTTTCGTGATAAGTCTACAAGACCCATGATTTTTCACAGGTTTTCCCTAATTTCCAGGCAAACACTGGGCAGATTAACCCTTTAAGGCATGGTGCTGCCCTAGGGCAACATTAGGCTCTATTCGGCCTGAAAGGTGAGTTGGTGCAGTACTGTTGTTTTTATAATATAGTGCGGTCCATATAAACCTGAACCAATTCAGTAGGTCATAACTTTTGAACCAATAATATGACACACGTGGAAGTTTGGGATAATATAACAGAAAATTTGGAGACTACACTACACTATTTAAATATCAGGGAAACTATTTGAAGCGTCCTCCATCAGCATTTATACATGTTTGTACTTGTCTCACCGTATTCGCTGAAGTTTTACAGAGATGATATCGAATTGAGAGAATGGTATTTCCAGGAAGATGCAGCAACGGGCCATACATGTAATGACACCATGGAGTTCTTAACAAAGCAATTTGCTAAACTTCATGCAGAGGGCCGCAACTAGCTGGCCCCAATCTTGTTGTGAGCAGTGTAGGAAGAGCTGAGTAGGGAAACGAGGAAGGTATAGACACCAGAGGGATGGATGGATGGATGGATGGATGCATGGATGGATGGATGGATGGATGGATGGATGGATGGATGGATGGATGGATGGATGGATGGATGGATGGATGGATGGATGGATGGATGGATGGATGGATGGATGGATGGATGGATGGATGGATGGATGGATGGATGGATGGATGGATGGATGGATGGATGGATGGATGGATGGATGGATGGATGGATGGATGGATGGATGGATGGATGGATGGATGGATGGATGGATGGATGGATGGATGGATGGATGGATGGATGGATGGATGGATGGATGGATGGATGGATGGATGGATGGATGGATGGATGGATGGATGGATGGATGGATGGATGGATGGATGGATGGATGGATGGATGGATGGATGGATGGATGGATGGATGGATGGATGGATGGATGGATGGATGGATGGATGGATGGATGGATGGATGGATGGATGGATGGGTGGGTGGGTGGGTGGGTGGGTGGGTGGGTGGGTGGGTGGGTGGGTGGGTGGGTGGGTGGGTGGGTGGGTGGGTGGGTGGGTGGGTGGGTGGATGGATGGATGGATGGATGGATGGATGGATGGATGGATGGATGGATGGATGGATGGATGGATGGATGGATGGATGGATGGATGGATGGATGGATGGATGGATGGATGGATGGATGGGTGGATGGATAGAGAGTGTCCAGAAGGGAGTGTAGTGAGGTGGGTCGTAGGTTCTGCCCCTATGTTCCGCTTTGCGACAAGGTAACTGGCGCGGCTGTCGTGTACAACGGTAACCATAAACAATCGTGTAAATAAATTGTTTGAAATGATTATTGCAAACGCATAAGATAAAAAGAAATATTCTTTCTTTTAAATTAAAGAAAAAACTCCTATTATATGTTTCAAATGGGATGATGTTTGTCCTTGAGCGCTCCTAGACGAGCAACCAATAGGAGTCCTGCGGTGTTGTTGAAATGCATTCCCCCTAAGTGCTGTGTGAGGAGCACCAACCTATTCAATCTCTAAGAAAAACTATTCGCGCTGTGACAAAAATACGATTTTGCAAAAACTGATTCACGAGGAAGGAGAGAGTAATGTATCTAACATAACGCAAAAGCTCCATACTTTTAGCTCAAATAGTTTTCCTAATACAAAGAAATAAATCACTATTATAATACAGCAATGCCTTGCAACATAAGCGCTCTATGAATATAATTAATTATTGGTTGGCATGTATGAGTGTACGCATATTTGTAATTACTCAGAACTGAGAGGTAAACGTTTGTTATGTGATTGAATAAGCTAAGGCGTTTGTTAAATTCGTGCGAGAACAAACAATACACTTCCTGCTGACTTATAGAATGGTGAATCAGCAGAACGTCATTTGTCACACTCTGTTTATGAATTGCACGTAAACTCGCTTTAATCTAGGGAGTTCAGATCAGCTTTATTCAGTTGTTCTTCCTTTTAAAAACCAGGGAAAGTGTATCATCTGCATGTGCTTGAAATGAGAGATGTGGTACTATAAACCACCTTCCCGCTTACCACTGCCAGAAAAATCCAATAGAGTTAATGTGCGCTCAAATTACGTTGCAAACAGAAATGATAGTTTTAAACTGACTGACGCTGAACGACTTATTCACCAAGAAATTGACATGCTTGTACAAGACTTAGAAAACTGCATGAGACATTCAGATAAACTACAAGAACACTGATTGTGGAAAGAAATGGCACGTGACGAGATTTTGGAGCCTACCAGTATAAATTTGCAACACTCCCACGATGAAGACTGTGACACTGACGCATTTTCTCGTAACGGAAGTGATATTCATAGCTATATGGATGCGTGCTGTCAGTTTAGTTGGATTAGGAAAATAAATAACTCATGAACTCCAGTTATTTTTAAATAATATATTTAAAGCATGTACTTAATACACGAATATCCATGTTGCTGTTCTGATTTGAACTACTGCAATATTATAAAGCTTAAGAAAATTCAATTGACGTTCCCTTACTTTTAGCGCCAATGTGCGAGAGAGAGGGAAATATAAAAAGAGTGAGGGTAACGAGGTGGTAGCGCTGAAGGCTCTAACGCATCTGATTCGCTACAAGCCAGAACTCTTCCAATATGAAACACATAGTAGTTGCGTGATGTCTTTGTTGGAGCCCGGCTCCTTTGGACTTAGTGTCTACCCGCCCTTGCTTTAAATTATTACAAAATTGAATGTTTGGCAAATCCAAATATAATTTGTGTAGTAGCAAAGTACAACGACTATTCAAAAGAGAATGATTTTTTTTTTTTTTTTTTTTTTTTTTGACAACGTACTTTTACTCATCCTCATAATTTTGTCTTTCCTTCTCAAAATAGTCTCCCCTGAATGCGATTCACTTGTCCCAGCGTTTCTGCCAGTCTTCAAAGACATTCTACAAACCATTTTTTTTTCAGAGATCCTTTAAAACAGCCCCCGCAGCCTTCAACAATGCTTCTGATGGCTAATGCCTCCCATGAAGGCGTTTCTTCATGTTAGGGAAAAGAAAAAGTTCATATGGTGCTGAATCCGGAATATAGAGAGGACGAGGGATGCCCTTCACAACTATTTTTGCAAGAATTACAGCAACAATATTGGCAATATGAAACCTTGAATTAGCGTGGTGCAGCATCCAGGCTGCTTCACGGAATGTGGTCTTTTGGGCCTGATATGGCCTTGCAATGTTTTCAGCATATCCCTGTAGTATTTTCCAGTTACTGATGTGTGTGTAGGTACAACTGCTGATAAATCATTGCATAAATGTCAAAGAATGAGATGACTATAACTTTTCCAGCAAAAGGAACCACTTTTGCTTTTGTGGGGGGGGGGGGTTGGTGATGGAGGCGATTTCCACACTGCGCTTTGTTGTTTACTCTTAGGATCAAAGTTTTATCAACAGTGATTACGTTTGAAAGAAACTCCGGATCTTCCTCTGACATCAACTTCAACTGCATGCAGACCTGCATGCGAATATCCGTTTCTTAGGGAATCAACAGTCTTGGAACACATCGCGCACAAACACGTCTCATGTGTAATGTTTGTGTCACCAACGTGTGGGTGGCAGCCAATGAAATGTTCAGTATTTCATAAAGTGATCATAAGGTAATTCGTTGATCCTCTCTCACAATGGCAGCAGCAGTGTTGGTGTTTTCTTCCGTAAGAGCAGTAACTGGAACACCGGGTCCACCTGTCTTTGAAATTGATTGTCTCCCCTCCTTAAACATTTTAAACCACCTTTGAGCTGTGCTGTAGGGAAGAAAGGACTCTCCATAGGCCTCCTGTAACATTGTATAGGCCTCAACTGAAGATTTGTTGAGACAAAAGCAGAATTTCAAAGCCACATATTGTTCCTCGCATGTTACCTCCATGACAGTGGTAGGCGATTTTGAACGTGCGTTTACTTGCCTGGTTCCTACAGTTGGGAAGCAGGAGTACCAACCATGAAACTACTACGGTGTATTTGTTTCACATTAAGCTAACAGAATATAATAAGATTGTATTTAGTGCGAAAAAGAATGACCGTAAAAAGTTTATGATCATTTATTATTGAGCAGCCCTCATAATAAAGTGAAAGAAATGTTCTAGAAGTTAAGAGTATATAGAGAAAGTCAAGTCATCACTTGCTTAGACTGTCACGGGAGCTCTGCAGAGACACAGTTTTGTTGCGGACATCTCATAGTACAAGTCAGTTAAATTTAGGTCCATAGTTTGCCTGCGGGGCTCACTTGGTGCAAACTTTTAACGAAAAGGGCGACCATTGTCCTTGCTTAGCAAGGGCAAGACTAACGGTTTGTACGGACCAACTATGTGGAATGTTACGGACTGTGAACACTGAACAAAAGGTATTTGGAACACAATAGATTTACCTGCGATTGAAACAAAGGGGAAACCAGTTGCGGTTTTGGCCACGTGTTGGGTGATGGCATGTTTCGGCAAATCAGGAAAAGCAATAATAGCTCTTACCTCACAGCTGTCGGAGCGAAAACCACATCAGGACAGCTTCATTCAAAATGTTACACCTACACGTACGATTACTGCTTTCGGAATGTTAAGGGTTGCCGGAACAGTCTAGGTGTTTTCTGGTCAAGAACCACTGAACCCATCAATTTGATACATTTACCTGTAGTTTTACAAAACTTTCACAAGTCACTAAAGATAATAGATCTTATTTTGGAGTTCTAATAAAGGATATATGTTTTTTTTTTTTTCAATAAATGTCTAGAATTTAGTTCTAAAAATATTCAAGATTTATTACACAAATAAAAATATTTGCCACTTAGACTTCACGTATCTTAACAAATTGGTGTTGATACTTCTTTTCAAATGCAAATAGATTTCGCAAACAAATGGTTTGCGTTCTCAGTCAACAGAAAAACTCCGTTGTCGAGGATAATGGTGCCCTAAAACAGCTGCACCATTTTTCTGCTTCTTTGTGACACGTGAGGTCTCCCTCCACAATTATTTGTTTCAAATGGGAAGGTGTTTGTCCTTGAGCGCTACAAGGTATGCAACCAATCGGAGTACTGCGGTGTTGTCATATGACATTCCCCCTAAGTGGTGTGTGACAAGGGGCAAACTAATCAATCTCTAATAAATACTATTCAAGCTAAGACAGAAATTCTGGTTTTGCAAAAATTTACCCATGGGGAAGGAGAGAGTAATATATTTAACATAACCGTTAATCCCCCATATTTTTAGCTCAAATAGTTTTCGTAATACAAATAAATAAAGAAAATACCTTTACATAATAACAACGCATTGCGACGTAAGCACTGTAGTGAATATCATTATTGGTTGGCATGTATGTGTGAACATATATTTGCATATTAAATTAGTGATGAGTCGTATTTTTTACACATCTGCTTCACTTTCGTACCTATTTTGAGGACATGTTTCGCAAATCATCGTTTGCATCTACGGCTCTTATGCGACTGAAGCTAGATCCAGCGGTGTGGGTAATTCTGGGGTGTTGTTGCTGCCATCTGTTGATTTAGTGATGAACTTAAATGTGGGATTCTCTTCTGGCGGGATTTCAAAGTTCATTAGTTGGTTTTTATGTTTTTCTATGTATATTCTCTCCCATATGACGAGTTCACTATGTTTTTGTACGTATTTTAGTAATTCTGTGCTATCTTCAATTTCATGATTTTCAGACCAGAAATGGGCTGCTATTGCGGACTTATCAATATTTTTGTATCTTAAGTGCCTGAAGTGTTCTTTATTTCTAGTGCCTATGTTTCTTTTTGTCCTCCCTATGTAAATTTTTTCACAGTCTTTACACTCAATCTTGTAAATGCCTGACTTTTCCTCTGGTTTTATCTTATCAGTATTATTACTGTGAAGTAGGTTTTTAATGTTGTAATTGTTTTTTGGTGCCAATGTTATATTGTATTTCTTGAATATTTTTTGGAACTTTTTTGTGGCCCAGGGGTGCTAAGTAAATTTAGCAAATCTAATTTCTTGTTTTATTGGTGTGAGAGCTGT
>JAUKNK010000561.1:37500-138190 GCA_030765055.1 Mantis religiosa | reverse complement strand
TCCGTAATATAACGTTTCGCTATAAAATACCAGATTCTTGAGAAGCTTAATTACATTATGGGATGACACAAACAACAACTTAAACCCGTTTACGATCTACTTTGTTGTCAATACAATGAAATGGCTATTGTTTTAATCAGAATACTCGCAAATAAAGTAAGAATCTTTAGAAAAAAAAATTACACTACTCTTTTAGGACAACTATTCCTTTACGCTTTTTTATTTGTAATCAATATTTAGAATCATTATATACTTAGTTAACTTTATTTTTCTGGAAAAGTTGCATAGATAACTCATATTTATCTCTCTGAATTATAAAGTTGAGGTACTTAGAACCACAAGGCCCTAAGGCATAACAGCGTCGATTTTGAGATTTTATCATGTATGTTCCTGACATTTGCAAACCTTGTGGACAACCAGCTGTGGCTGTGCTTTTGGCCCTTTTTTGATTTAATGAAACATTTATAAGAAGCTGTCTCGCCAGTTTTCCTGATATTCAGTTACATAAGGGCCCAGAGCATAACGTATCATTTTGTTGCTCTGCGCTGTTCTATTTTTATCTGCTGCTGCCATCAAAATTTACTCTTTACATCAAGTTTGGCAGTAGCACTTCGTAATGGGAATTTCTTGAATAGAAATTTTGATTTTAACAAATATCTGTTTCTCAAAACTATGTTTCTGTGCTTTGGGCCCTTGTGGTTCTTGCCGCCTCAATTAGTTTCAATAATCTCTGCAAACAAATTTAAACGGTAATTAGGAAAATGATATACTTTTAACGCTAAAGAGATGATGATTCCAGCTCTTAATTTTGATGCAGAAAGTTTGAAAATATATTTCCGGTGAAACCTTATGTCAATTTTTTGGTTGGAATTACAAAACATAGACCATTTTCTGCAAGCACTTAATAGAAAAAAACAAAAGCACGGCAAGATTCTCGAAATGACCTGCAAGATTCCCGAAATGACCTGCTTTTTTCTCGATACGCCAGAATGCGGTTTAAGAAATCTCAGTGCAATGAAGAATATGTTAAATTGTGACGGATGAAGAATCTTGAGTAAATGCAACACCAGCCAATACGTCATCGCACTTCTATTCAAAATGGTCTTCAGCGAAAATATTGAGGAACGACATAACAAAAAAATGTTTAAGTTATGAAACCCCTTGTCAGCATTCTCGTTCTCCGTGGAATATTTTGGCCATAAATTCCCAAAGTGCCATTAAACACCGTCTGGAAATAATTTTCTGAAAATACTAACCTTTGTGTGGCTGCCGCAAAGACATGCCAGAAACAATAACTACGACTGGCCATGGGAATACACATGACTGACTTTACATGCTTTCTCAAAGGAGTTTATGGTTTTTCTTGGAGAGGAAACAGAAGTGCACACACAACGGAAACTCTAACTCGTTTCACCAAACTACCGTAGCAAATTGCTTTTGTGGGTCTAAGCTATGGGCCACCTACGTTGTCGGGTCCTCAATTTTCCATACCACCATAAAAACCTGCTAATTATACACTTGCCCCACCAACGAAGTAACGGCATATGCAGCACTGCAAATGGCAGTTTAAAAAAATTCAAAGTTCGCAATTGTGGATTAAGCTTTGCAGATTTCTTTCAGCATTTGTCTATAAACCATTAATGTCGTTTGTTTTGTCACGCTCTCAAATGAACCGAAAATCATGTAACATCCTTTCTAATCGCAAAAGCTTTCACTGCAAAATTTACTGTGGTACTGTTGATAACAACTGCAAAAGTACTTACTGCTAAATGCCCTGGTTTCATCTCGCAAAGATATCTTACCTGAAACAAAAGAAAATATAAATTAACATACGATTATGGCTGCGAAAATGTTGCCTTCAATGCAAACTAATAGAATCTTGCTAACGGAACATGTATTCTATACAGTGCAATCAAGAGGCAAGAAAGAGATATGCTTTAACGAAATACAAAAAGCTGGCGATTAATGGAGGAAAATTCATGGGTGTTTATAGACGCGGTACGCGTCCTGAATCGCAAACTCAAGTCAGTCTATGCCAGTCATATAACCTTCTTCTACCAGCATCTTAAATGTATATAGATGTGTCTCAGTTGACCAGTAGCCTTCTTGCTTCATGAATTAAATTGTTACTGCTAAATATTTATATGAAATAGAAAGCTACAAAGGGAATGTTGTGAAATAAGCAGTCAGGGGTTTGTTTGGTTCTTGAGTAAGACTGGTTTGGATTTAAGGAAAGTTCAAGAATGGAAAAAAATGGTCAAGTATCACGAACTGCATGTCAGATAGCACGTGTATATCATTACTATCTGACCACAGAATTGTCTGCTGAGGATAATTACTGCTAATAAGGGGAAGTTATGTGCGTTTCATAATGGTTGGTTGCACATAGAAACATCGGGGGTTTTATAAAATTGGTCTGTGGCAAAGAAAGTTCCAAGAAAATACTGTAGAAGATTTAACAAAATCAGGGACATCTTGATAGCCTATTAAGAAGCTCATGTCAGGCGAAAAGGATATCTGGGTGGAAAATTCTTCACACCTCAACTATGCAGAGAGAAAAATGGGAGCACTACACAACAAGAAATACCTTTATGTTACAGAAATGTCAAAGCAGCTACGATAAAATTGCCTTAACCATACTGACTTAAACTAATTCTCTTTTTCTCAATAGGAACCTGCTAAAGACTTCTTTCATTACAATTTTAACTCATGCTTCCTACATTAAGCATTGATTTTAATGTATGGAAGTTTATTATAGTTATATATCTATTTCGCTATCATTTTTTAACGAAATGGTTTATCTTATCCGTCAATAATTCCGGTAGCACAGTCAAGCAACTTTGGATGTACCTCCAGAAAAATCTCGAAAATCTTATATATTTTAGTCTGTTTATTCTGGGCCTCTAAGAAAAGCTAAACAAATTTTTATGAAATGTAAAACACATCTTCATAAAACGTAACGCATGCTATAAAAACAGGCAATATGTATTCGTAACAGTACTGGATACGTATAATTATGTGCTTAATAAAAAGAAATGTAGAAGTCCTATGTGTGCCTAAAATATGAATACCTTTCCCAATAAAAAGCTAATTTTAAATCAGCAATTAAGCCAACAATGTAGTACATATTTGCATTTCACTGAAAAAATTAATTAAGGAAAAAACAAATGAAAGAAACTGGAGGCAGTGGAAAGGGTAGGCAAAGTATTGATTATCGATAGGAGTTGAACTCACCCACCAAAGGAAAAATCAATGTTTCATGAGCTGCTTTTATTTTACTATGGAGCTGAATTGAAAGCTAATCCAGTGCATAAAGTTTCCACCTAATGAAAACTGTATGCGCAGTGTCCTGTCGAACAGATGGCCCTAGGTGCGTAGTTGAGCCGGTTCGGTTTGGGTTCGTACTTCTTGGATGAGAGCCTTGGCGCCATTTGTGACAGTTAAATACGATATACTTGTGTGTTACATTTGTTAACACGTGCACGAGTACCCCTTATTTTGCTGAAGGTGCACGTAACAAACTGCCAGTATTTTGGTTCAACTTTCTCTTATACACCATAATAATCTATAGTATATATATATATAGTGCTCGTCACTGAGAATTATTACTAGCGAAGGAGTTCATCAGAACTCCGATTTTATAATCAAAGTATATAAGCTTCACCTATAATTAATTAAAACCGGGTTTTAGCAGCATAATATTCTGTTTGATTTAACCTCGTAAAAATGAACATGTTCAGGAAAATCAGGTTCCATTGTCGGTAATTTGGGTTCGGTATGATTTTAATTTAAATCGCGTGTATCCATATACTTGAGTGGTTAGTTTCAAAGGGCGGATTTAAATGGATTATCGCGACAATATTGAGATAATAAACTTAATAAAAATTCTCATTTCGCTAAGAAACGTCCTTAAACCTTTGCTGGAGCTCGTGGTGACCGTTGAAAAGGAATCCACCCCTAACGCAGGGAGCAGTACCGAAGGGATGAGTCTCCGATGTAATTAAAACTCTTCAATGCCATGTTAGCATAAGATAATTATTCAATATTCTCCGAGACTCCCCTTTGAGACGTTCCTACTTAGCAGGCTACTTCAACCAGAATTAATAACATAAAGGCCCCTGCACTGTGCCCGAACAAAAGCAAGTGACCCCTCTTGCATTGTGAAGAAGCCTCTTCTTTTTATAAAATGTTGATTTATTATAGGTGCTCTAGGTCTTCAAATTACTGCCTTCCCTGCGTAACCCCCGCCTCCTTTATTCTTATTGTTTTGCTAACCTCCAACACCACCAACAAAGACCAAAGGACAGCCTGAAATTTATTCGACTTACTCAGTTGCAAGAAAAGAGGGAAGAATGGAGGGAGGGAGAAGCCGAAGATCCTTGCCGAATTCCTGAAACACATGGAGTCATGTAATTTATAGACTGGGTCCTGAAGTACATAACAGCAGAACTTATGAGGCGAAAAAGTAAACCTCTGTTTTGGAAACATGGGTTATAATGGTTAAGTGCAAAGCACAGAATAGGGCACGAATAATAAGCCCGTCTCATTTCACTTGATTTGAAAAAAAAAAAAAAAAAAATTAGAAAAAGGTGATAAATGAGTGTCCTGTACTGATCTTCATAATACATGGAAATGCCCAAAACACACAAACCTTGATCCAACTTGCTAAATTACGCAGTGAGCTGGGGATAAAATTAATTCAAGATGAACATATCCGTGTTGACTAGTCGAATGTTGGAATGAAATGCATTTTGCAATTCATTTCGTATCGTACACCGCACTTTGGTCACATATGAGTTACTTGTACAATAGGTTAAGGTTTACTGACCCGAAGTACCTGCTACTCTGCGAGTTTACATGTGTATTGTGAGTTTACATGTGTATATTATGTGACAAAACTTTTCTTTCTGGTTCATGATAAACAACAGCGAGTCTGAACAACCATTCAGACCACCGTGTTCAAACAACCAGTGAACAATCCAGATGGGTATCTTCATAGCTGTCACTCGGTACGATTTCAGCTTCAAAACCCCAAGTTTTTTCTAGTTGCATGGGCCATTTTATTTTTTCATTTCATTGCTGTGGCATAATTCGAGGTATCCAAAAGAAGTTGCTCTATTTCTTCGGTGGATTTACATGGGATCCAGATACACACCATTTCCTCAACGAATCCAGCTAAAAATGGGCTAAACGGTAATTTGTCTCTGAATAATGTCCAGGTTTCCATTATAAAGGTGGTGCTGTGTACACCTCTACTATAAATACTTGTTCATACCGCAACTAAACAGTTGACAGTTACACTCAAGATAACAAACAAAAAAACAAAAACAAAAACAAAGAAAGAAAGAAAGAAAGAAAGAAAGAAAGAAAGAAAGAAAGAAAGAAAGAAAGAAAGAAAGAAAGAAAGAAAGAAAGAAAGAAAGAAAGAAAGAAAGAAAGAAAGAAAGAAAGAAAGAAAGAAAGAAAGAAGAAAGAAAGAAAGAAACAAGAAGGAAGCGTCAACCGAAGTGAATAGTTCAACGTCGTTGAGAATTCCTCACATCCATTTAAACGTAAGCGCATTTAAGCGTTAAACTTTTTCTAGTTAATTCAAACTGCGAAAAGATACAGAATGAACATGTTAGGAACAAATCCTGTGTTACATAACCGACCATAAAGAGCAAGCAGTTTTTAACATCCAAAAGCCTTTCAGAGATCAAGTGAACTTTGCGGCGAGTGTTTCAAGATATTTTAGGTTCCGTAAATTAGCTGAGTTGGACGTTCACTCGGTGTGATCCCAATCGAATTAAGTGAAGCTTTGATCACCTAACCGTTATCTCTAGGTCAGTGCATTTTTATGGACGCCACTAACACCGGGTGATAAAAGAAAACCGTCACGTGTGAACATACAGAGGCGGCCGTGTAATTAAGTGCAAAACCCATTATGTAACACTCTCGTGTACGGCGCTGCGAGCGCACAGCAAAATCTAATGATGGTGAAAATGTGATGTTAGCTATTTCTTTATTTTCAAGCGTCCCCTATTGTTAGCACCGTTATGGTTCCAACAGCACTTTAAGTAATGTCAAACACAGCCCAGCTTCGACGATTCAAATTAAGTAAACCTCTCTTGCCCCAATCTGTCATTTCAAAAGTTTGACAAAGGACCTTTTCCTCACACTAAAATGCTACCATAATTATGGTTTCATATTTAAAACTGAATGTGTACTTTTGTTTAAATTAAGATGACATTACTGCTTTAACATTTTTATAAGAGTTGCATAAAAATAATGCTTAGTTTTCATGAAGGGAAGTTTAAACCTAGATTCATTATCTCTCTCTCTTTCTTTGTCTAAGTATAAAAAACTGGAAACGTATCGCGCAGATTAACGAGATAAATGTATTCGAAGTTGCAATTTGAAACTGAAGAAAAATATGCAAGAATTTTGAAGTATTTTATATGGTGATTGTAAATGTTATTAGTAGCTTTTATTATGGAATTTTAAGGCAAATGAACAGTGAAAACAACAATAGTAAACAATTATAAAAAATCATTCTTTATTCTTTTATCTATTATTTACTGTGATTATTTGGAACTTCCACGAAATTCAGCCACTCAGTTCAAATGCCGTTTTATGTCATTCTTTGCTAACATACTTCATAATAATTACAGTATACTATGAAATGCTAACTCATAATATTTTTTAAACGGATTCGACTTAAATTTTCAGCATTGTGTAACTATGTTATGAGTACATGGAGAATGATCTTGAGCATCCAATAATAATGAAGACAAAAATATCATTTTTTTAAATAAGATATTTTAATGCTGTGTAAATAAGTTAACAGTACCTGGTTTAGTGTTCAGGTATTTACAAAAGCTTAGTATTTTCAACATTCGTTTTATTACGTATTTACCGATCATATCCCACAGATAACGCACGGAAGCTATGATTAAAATTTGTAAATTTTCGTTCTTGCAAAGAACCTTTCAGCCAGTAGCTAACGCTTGGAGAATTTACGCACGGGGAAGAGGCAATTAATTTCAAGCAAATAAATCGCATGGGAACGGATGAATACATTTCTATTAACACCAAAACTCAATTGCCGATACCGTCAGTGTTAATAACTACATCAGAAATTAGCAGCTGAAAATTGCCAACATAGAGTTGTCTTTCATTACTAACCGACCGCTAACAATTTCCTTTTAATTTCCAAGTTTTCCTTCACACTGGCGTCGGCAAGTGACCAGGTTTCCTTGGCGTGTTGAGAAGCCATCAAGAGATAAGACAATCTCTCGGCCACAAGTAATTATATTTATTATAGGTTATCACTTTTACTAAACTACCGCCATTAAACGTTTTCCTGGAGAACAACTGCCAGTAATGATAACACTCAACACAGCTGTTTAAACCATGTAATTTGCATCTCATTTGCAATCTGATTATATTACTACTACTTACTTCTCAGGGAAAATGCATTACTAAGTTAGCCTACTTTTCTTCTGCTGGTTATATAATGTGGTGTAGCATTCGGATGATTGTTCAGGTGGGAGTTGGGTCTTTTATTAATTCAGACGTTCTTTTGCATCGCGAATGCCTGTGCTATACTGTATTGAAATTTTGTGTGGATGACTCATTTAGGTTTTTGTTTAAACATGACTGGTATGGAACACATCTTAACCACTTAAAATGGAGTGTCCGCGAATTAGTGTACCATGTCTATATCCAATACAAGATCTGTTCCATGGAAAAAGACATATAAAGTTAAAGAAACGTAAGTTTTAGGCGCAAGTATTCTCAAGCTACAGCTACTTAAGGCGAATCGATGAAAGGGGGAGATATTTCATTACAGTTTAGCGCTGCTGAGCACGTGACAGCCTCATGCGTGCCGGTTCGGCTACCTGGCTAAAGGTCAAGCTGTCCCTG
The DNA here is from genome assembly GCA_030765055.1 of Mantis religiosa. NCBI lineage: Eukaryota > Metazoa > Arthropoda > Insecta > Mantodea > Mantidae > Mantis > Mantis religiosa. The sequence continues at coordinate 130,285 of JAUKNK010000561.1, read as the reverse complement.
TTTCTTCCCTCCCTTCCTACATTGTCATCAATTAAGTAGCTGCAGCGCAAGTTTACAAAACACAATTAATTGGTAAGCAATTATTGACGTTTTAGTTTGTACTTACCGCTACCAATAGCAATAACTTACTACAAGGCAATATCTATTCATCTAAAACACTTCTGACCACTGTTGCAGAACACTTCTGATTAAAAATGTTACCCACTCAATCGTTCGTGCAATTCTTTACTGATATAATTTCTGCATAAATTACAGTAGATGCAATTACCTACACAAGTGAACCATTAACCATTTTTACGCGTTTACTCATTTTAAAGTTGCACTGGGCAGTGAAAGATGACCTTCAAGGAAGTTTTAAAATGTACCTTATATGCAGCAACAAATATAGTTGATAGATAGTAGCTAAGGCAAATGTGGGTAGTTACTATCACTGTTTTATAATCGTTAAGCTGCAAGCAATTACAGAAATATATTCCTCGCTGTCACATTCAGAAATAACAATGCGACAGTCGCAATGTAGAATATTGTTAAAAAAAAGCAATATTGTAATGCCCATTTCAGCATTTAAATGTTTTAACGGGTTAAACATTGAAACCAATTTTATTACTGCAGCGCCACTGGACGTTTAATTATTACTGAACACTTGCAGATACATACTAAATATTTATTAGCTTTCACAATCAGTGAGGCGCTGATCAATGCGGAAAAGCTGATAAATAACAGCAGTTATTTCCCCCAAGGGTATTCAGAATTCGCTAATTAATATGATGTTTAATTTGGTATTATTGTGTTCTATACGATCCGCACTTAAATAATACGACTGCATCATTAACATGATAACACCATTCGTTGAAGACAATAGCCAACATCAAAGTCACTATCATCAATGTGTCAAATATTAACACATTTTATGAGTTAGGAAAATAACACGCATTGCGGTTTTTTTACCGTGTCTTTCACGAACCAAGTACCTACACAAAAAGTAGAGAAGATATTGCATTCCATCCAAAACTTTCATATCCAGATTTCACCAGAAATATATGTTTAATAGTTCCCCTATATAAACAACTCGCTGTTTTATTTTGGAGAAAAGATTTGTGTGTGTCTCCAAATAGCGAAGTCGTGCACGAAAATTCGGATAAATGCCATTACCGAGATATCTATTAATATTGGTATGAATGTTTAAATATTTATTTTTAAAGTGCAGTGGCTATTCAGTTGTTTCTCCCGATGTCATGAAAGGAAAAAATTAAATTTCACGGCCGGCAATGAAGTGGATATAGCAACTCACTTATAGGGACACAATTATAATTATCAATTCGGTTTCTTGCATCCCCCTTGCACGAAATTTGAACTGAAACCTATATCTGCAAATATAGGTATTTACCTCAATTAACTTAAAGTAGAAAATAACCTTTGATAAAATTAGTTCGCAGAAACCAGGTATACAAAATAAGTGAGTGGGTAGCAAAAGTAACGTAAATGTAACACCTATATATATATATATATATATATATATATATATATATATATATAGACATTTTTAACCATATTAACGTGAATGTATTTTTGAAGTGTGGAGTACATAGAGCGGAAGAACAGAAGAAAAAATTTCTAAGAAAACAAACACTTTCTATCTTGGAGTTGGCTTGAAAGAATACATCCCAAGATCTGATCTGTGACCAGAAATACTACCACAGTTGTACGGACAACATTAAATAAATTTATCTTTAAAAAAATATTTAGAAGAGTCATGCCAGTAAGAGACTCACAGTGTCATTCTTCTACTTCACTACCCCTGTATCACAGCGTATTGCGGGTGGTCGAACTTTACGGCGATAATGTGCTAAGTGTTCCTTGAGGTAAACGAAGAACAAATCACAGGTATAGTATACCACAGCAAAGAAAGTCCCCGGGGAATGCGACGCAAGGGGGTTGGAGAAGGTTCCTACACCCTTCGTCGACAGGTATATGGCATCCCATGTCAGTACAGTTACAGACAATTCAAAAACATTCTGACGGCTTCTACTTTAATGAATAAATCTTTTCGGTTTTAGCGTTCAGAGTGAATAGGGCGCATGCTTTTTAACGGTTCTGCTCCTTGTGTAGCATACGTTCTCTGTCACACACATTCGTTTTCCTAGTCCTACTGTGTAAGGGTGGCGCATTCCTCTGAGGGACTGACTTTGCGTTGGTGGACAGTATGGGTTACAACTCCTGTGCCCCCATTAACATATCTTATTTAGAGTAACAGGTTAGGATGGCGATTGAATGAGCCAAATCCCTGCTTTGCAAGAAAGATATTTTCTAGCTAACACATAGATATAGTTTCTATCTTCCATTTCCTGTCACGTAAATAATATCAGTATATTTTTGTAGGAATATCTGAAACCAGTTTAAGAATACTTTATATTGTCCAAATTTCTATTATTTTCAATTGCAGATATGCCCCTCCAGCCATGTAAATACCCAAAATTCGGCGTTTAAATCGGCATGACTTGGGTTTTCCATGATATTGTCTTCTTACATGTTTGTAGTTTGAAATGTTTCCAATTATGAAAATGTTATTTAATTTTCTTTAATTACTGTTTCAATAACTTAACTACATTGAGGTGCCACATGCTATATTACTTTTTTTCCAGGAAAATTTTTAAACATTCACAAAATGTAATCTTTGGTGGCAAATGACTATATTTGAAAAATTATATGCAAAACTTAAAATATTCAAATTTTCTCTATGCTAGATATTTCACTTGGCACTATATTCGTTTTTGATAATTATTTTATTTTAAAGTTAGCTAAGTACATAGAAATGTATGAAACTGTATTTAATGTTATGTATAATTGTAATAAAAATTAACCTAAACTGCAATTAGAAATTTAGAAATTTACAATTTCAGTGTTAAGTATCCCTAAAATACCGGGTGTCCATAAATGAATATCGGGGTTTTAACGCTTTATAACATTAATTTTATTAAACTTACAGTAATGAAATATATGTCACATGAAAGAGCAACTCAAACAGTTTTATTCGTTGGCACCAGTGCGCATGTGCGTGAAATGTTTACGCCGCGATCCGCTAGAAAGCGGTAGTAGCAAAGATGGCGACTAGTGAGCAGAAAGCGTTTTGTGTTTTGCAGTTTGCAAAGACCGAATCTGTAGTTACTGTGCAACGTGCGTTCCGCATTAAGTTCGGGTGTGATCCTCCAAGTGACAATAACATCCGTAGATGGTTTCATCAGTTTGAAGATACAGGCTGCCTTTGTAAACGGAAGAGCACGGGACGACCAAGAGTTAGCGAAGAGGATGTTGAGCGAGTGAGAGAGTCGTTCACTCGTAGCCCAAAGAAATCAGTTCGGAAGGCTGGTCGTGAATTAGAAATTGCTAAGTCGACTGTTTGGAAAGTTTTAAGGAAACGATTGCAACTACGTCCTTATCGTTTACAGTTGTTACAGGCTCTAAAGCCTGCAGACCATGGTTTACGTGCCAACTTCGCTAACGTAATGCTGTTTAATGACGATGAAGATTTTCTAGATCATGTTGTTTTCAGTGATGAATCGACCTTTCACCTCAGTGGACATGTTAACACTCATAATGCGCGGATATGGGGCTCAAAAAATCCTCATGAGGTCGTACAAGTGCAACGAGACTCCCCTAAAATCAATGTTTTTTGTGCTGTATCCCGGCGGAAAGTTTACGGACCTTTCTTTTTTGGTGAAGCTACTGTAACTGGTACTTCCTACCTTGATACACTAGAGCAATGGCTCTTCCCTCAGTTGGAACAATATGAACCAGAGAATTTCATTTTCCAGCAAGATGGCGCGCCACCTCACTGGCACAACGCAGTACGCGAATGGTTGAACGTAACTTTACCCGACCGCTGGATTGGCCGCAAGGGACCCAATGACAGAGCTTGCTATGCGTGGCCTCCACGTTCACCCGACCTAACGCCATGCGATTTCTACCTTTGGGGTTTCATCAAGGATCGTGTGTATGTACCTCCATTACCAGCTGACCTCCATGAATTACAAAACAGGATTGAAGCAGCTGTTGCAACAATTACTGAAGACACACTGCTCAACGTCTGGGAAGAACTCAGCTATAGACTTGATGTGTGCCGTGTGACAAATGGTGCTCACATAGAACACTTGTAAGCTCGTATATAAAACTGTTTGAGTTGCTCTTTCATGTGACATATATTTCATTACTGTAAGTTTAATAAAATTAATGTTATAAAGCGTTAAAACCCCGATATTCATTTATGGACACCCTGTATTAAAACTTACTTAAAACGCGAACAAGAGCCTCTGGTAATTTTATTCGAACTGTAAAACATTTTAAAATGTGCATCAATTTTTAATTTGAATCCATCAAAGTTGTCATTCCTGCCAGCTTTATTGTTTTAATTTTGTAGTTCTCATTATATCGTATATTACAAATACATGAACTCTTTCCCTTTGGTTTATGAATATAATACATTTCTATCGTACTCGGTACGCCATCTGTTTTACTCTCAGCTGAAATTCCGAATTGTTTGGCGTATTTTAAATTATTATTTTATGCAAATATTATATTATTTTTATTTTGTTGTTCTAAAATAAGAGGATTTTATATGAGACGTAAATTCTGGAGCTGTGATTAGGTGTAATGCATTACTCTAATAATTTATACACATTATTTATGATTAGTGTTTTAACCTAAATTACTATAAATGCAAGATGTTTACAAACTTATATTGCGCAATTTACATAAGATGAAAGTTAAGTTTCTGAAGAAAGCTGCAATAATTGAAGCTACTCACAGTTATTACTGGAATATCGCAGCACTGCATTACGTTTCAGGAAGCTGAAGATTACGTAATCAAATTGAATATACACATTTACAATTGTAGCAGGCAGCAATGGACGAAGGTTTGCCAAGTTCCAGAGTGAAACCTGCAAGTGGAACGTTCTCTCCAAGCCGCTTGTAATTTTCCTCTTCTGCCATTCGTCTTCCAACTCTAACAGACTTATTTTTATAACGTTACACGGGAGGGGTTTCATTAATGCTTCCTAAACACTTTCGCAGCAAGCAAAAAACTGGGAGAAGGTTTCCCTCTCATCACTAGCATAAACAGGTAATTTGCAGTTGTAGAAAGAGAAGACGATATTGGCAGAGACACGAGTTGGCAACGAGCGGAGTTGAAGGATTATACGAGCACTTGCCACATAAAACAAGATGGTGCGGCAGCACATCATCAAGCCAGCTTAAACAGAGATGCTGTCAAAATAAGCCACAAATAAACCCGCGTCAGGATTATGTCGTCGGCATTGCGGATTTCTACACCAAATCGCATTACAACGTCCCTGTCTACGCCTCTAATCCAGAAAAGATGGTCATTGTACACCAGCGTTACATTTAACAAATATATGGTACATTATCCCGGGAAACAATGGCATGAAATAGGGTGTTTATGCTGAAATATGCAGCTTCTTAAAAACTGTAACCATCTGTTGAAAATCAGATCTCGGTGTGCACACAATTTACTTTATTTTGTACATGTTTCTGAATGTCTGTCTGTGTGTGTGTGTGTGTGTGTGTGTGTGTGTGTGTGTGTGTGTGTGTGTGTGTGTGTGTGTTTGTGTAATCTAACATATTAAACCCAAACATTGCATTCGAGTTAATACCATCATCTATAGACATTATGTTCCAATATTACATTGCAGTTTCAGGCGGAGTATAAATGGAACAATGAAAACAAAACACACGTAGACCTAAATTTTTAAGTCTCCACTATTCCCCCATCAGTGTAAAATTTTACTAATCTATATTTACTCCATAGTTTGTGCGCTTTCAACTGTTTGAATACATAGCTTGTGAAAATGTGATAAGTTGACGGTAATTAACCTTATTGTTGAATGTCAGAGAATTAAGTATTAAAAAGTAATAATACCAATGTTAGCAACCCGATGGGAATATTAAAGAGGCTAGACAAGTAAAACAGTAAATATTTGCGAATGTGTTTATTTTGAAAATTCATTTTTTGATGGTGATGCAGCCCTTTAACAGCACCCTAGCGAAATAAGTATAAAAGTGCTCATAATTCCAAATTCTGCTAGAGCAGCCAGAAGAAATCGCAGCCAATAACGTAGGGTGTATGTGAGATTTGGGGGGAAGTTCGTCGCTGCAGTAATTGCTGCTTAGGTACCGTCGAAGAATACGAGGCAATTCATCTTGGTAATGAAGCTGATTATGGTTATGCGGGGTGACATCCCGTGAAAGGCAAATTAAATGCTGACACCTTCTGCTCTAATGAATGCAAACTCGAAATAATAAGGCGCATAGAATTTGCCAAGTTCGCTGCTTCCAGCCACCACTGCAAAAGATTCTTTTACATAACACCAGGGGTGGCCAAAGCCAAAAACAACGGAAACTTTCTGTACCAAGAGCAACGAAGAACGCAAGGAACTCATGAATCCTTTCAGATCTTACTAGAGAATGCAATTTTAAACTGCTAAATAAAGCATCAGAGTACATTATTTTACATTACCATACATTTAAAACACTTTTTAGGCATTAATTTATTTTTGAGAAGAATATTCAGAATATGTTTAAAGTCTTGGACATCTCCCGCTTTCTTACATTAATTTGTTACCCCATTCCTTAAATATGGTGTCAACTTTCAACATTATTTAAAAGACTGCAGATTTTGTCACATCTGCTGGCCATCATTACATGTTTTAGGCTTTAAAATGACATATAAATCGTGTATGAAACTTAACTTGAAGCACTTTTAGGATCGGAGGTGAGTGAAAGTATAAAAATCCTAAATATTTTAAATATACGTCAAATAAAAAAAAAGTTTAATAACCTGATCAGAGAACCATCAAAAAATTCTACAAAAACACACATTTCTATTCTGAAATTTGGATGTTGGATTTAGATGTGATTTCTAAAATTCACTAAAATAAATTGTTTTGCAGGATCATATCGGCACCTCCGGTGTGCCGGAATTTCCCCCCGCATGAGTTATTTTATATACCATTAAATGGGATGTGCTTTTAAGCAGAAAAAAGAAAATCGATCTGGGATGGGTTTGAACCCACGTTTTTGGGATCAGTAGGCCAGCCATACCTACTATGAAACTTCACTGTTCTATCTGCATTTTTAAAATTAGCTTTTATTCCCTTACAAATGGCAACACATCCTGGGCGTTTTTATTTCACTGTTCCCTTCTTCCGCAGTTTGCATGATAACTAACAATATCAATGAGAAACTGCTACAATTCTAAAAGCTACATGCCCTAAAAAAAAGTACGTATAACTTTTGTTGATCAACAATGAATTATCGCTGTCGTCACGCAAATGTAACATTAAACTTCTAGAAATTGGTGCTAGGGTACTGATAAAAAAAAATCAGCACCATGGCTCGTCCATAAATTTAACTGCTTCAATGGTTTTAGTGAATGCTGTACTTTTTGCTTTTATTACAGTATCTGCGTTAGAACAGCTTATGTACGTAATAGCATTAAAACCTTTTAAATCAACAAAGTAACCTTCCCACTACAGTTCACAGATTAACAGCTTTGATGTGGTAATGGACATACAAAGCGGATTAAATACATTTTTAATACAGAGAACATTTTAGAAAATATTTCCTACCGGATTAATAAAAAGCACTCCATTTGAAATAAGTAACTTAGAACATTAATAAAGGGAAAGCAGGTAAATTTGAGGATTGTGGCTCAGTGAAGTTCTAACAAATAAACCATACTCAATCAGCTTTGATCAATTCAGTGGCTACTAAGTGTAGGCCTTCTTGTCATTGAACCATTTAGACGAGACACCCCACCCCCTCAAAGATCTAAACGTGACTCTTATTTGATTCATTTACCTTGGCGAACCTCCATGGAGACATTTAAGGTTGAAATAAAGCGGAGTTGTCATTTCTGATCATCACTCAGACTTTGCTTTTTAACTCCTCGAGATGTTACATACTCTTATGACTCGAGAATGGATCCGATTTTCCCCACACCAAATGACAAAAATCTAAACGCAATTATTACATTTGCGTCCATGGTTACCTATGGTTGTTAGGATGGTTGAACCAATTATCTCGAACCGTTTGCTTGTGAGCGCGGCAAGTGCTGTGAATTGAAATGAGTTGACTACACAATGGAAATAATTTCGAGATTGTGATAATCTAACGCTAAGTTCACACGATCTCCTCTTTGCACAATTCGCTTATTTTATAAACAGTTATATTTCTATCTGCATTTCACACTGAGATAAATGTTTACAGAAATACTTTTATTCCATTATTTCATTATAACGTTCATATCGGATATACAGAATATAGACTGATGGATTTTCAAAGGCTTAAACACTGGTTCTCTGCATGCTGGCTTTGCCACAAGAAACAATTGCACGGTAACAATTAAAACAAATATATTGAACAATTTAAACCAGTAACAACGGATATCTCGGTAATGACTGATGCTTCGCAATAAATAGACTGATAACACACAGCACACAGCACATAGGTGTCGTTGAAGGTGTACCCTCCTCCGTAAAGGAGGGGCCTTCGACATATAGCCATCCCGAGACATCGTCCCTAACTGGCATAGATAGTATTTTAGAAAAATGACGGTGGTTAGAGAGTGGGTTTTAATTTTATGAGTTCTCTTGCGAGACATTGGATATTAAGAAGAGTTGAGTATGGGTTATGATATGATAGGAGCTATTAAGTGGCTGGTACAACTCTGGGATGTTGGTAAGTATTGGTGAAATGAAGTATATTTTTAACACATTGTGTGGTTAAGTATACTTACTTCGTGAGGAAGGGTTCACGTGCAACAAAAATCACACCGTTATGAAGAAAACTCTCTAGGAGCTCTACGCGATCATTTTTTAACAATTTTAAGTTTGATTATGAGCCATAAAACCATGAAACCTCAGGAGATAGTGCAGAACGAGCAACACTGAAATCCATAACAATAGAAGGCATCAATAATATACACATAATTCTGCAGCTTTGCCAAATGAAGGTGTCAAAAATAGCTGAAGTTCAATTATAGGCGTGTATTTCACTTATTTTAACATAAATAGGTCTGCAAAATGGTAGATGAGTCTGGATCAAAAGTGAATCGGGGTTTCAATCTCTGATAACGTTTGGCTCCTTTTCAAAGAGATCCCACAGTCTTTATGACAAGATTTGCAACAAACTATTAAACGTGGGCGCATACGTGGAGAAAAATAGCCGTAACAAAATTCTCCGCAACCAAAAAAAGCAAAATGTGTGAAATCTGCTGGGAAGATTATGGCATCAGTTTTCTGGACCATCAACAGTCTGCTGCTAATAATAATTATCTTTCCGCTGAAACATCTCTCATTGGAAGGTATTATAGTAATCTTCTGGACCAACTGACCACCAAAATATGCAAGAAAATGCCAGCTTTGGCAAAGAACCAAGTAATCATTCATCGAGAAAATCTTTGCTCTCATTCATGTGTTCTGCAATGGCGAAAATAAACGATATGATGATCAGAGAGGGATATGAATTGCTGCCATGTCTAACTTATTCCACTGACATGGCTACATCAGACTTCCAATTTAGGCGCTTTTTCACGCCTGGAAAAAATGAAATGTGTAGTGTTTAACGCCCGCTTTTACTACATACGGCACCGCAGGCGAAGACACTGTTGATACATGAGATGAAGATGGAGCACCGGTGGAATGAGATGGCGGGGGAAACCGGAGATCCCGGAGAAAACCCGCCCCAGCACCGTGTTGTCCACCACAAATCTCACTTTGCGGTCACCTGGGATCGAACCCGGGCCGCCTTGGTGAGAGCCAAGCGGTCTAACCACTGAGACACGGCGCGGCCTCACCCCTGGAAGCAATCTCGATTCCGCGATAGGGTAAGGACCATGGGGCATCGCTGGAAAACTGCAGCGATGTCAAGGGAGACTATGTTGAGCAAACAAGTATTTCAAAAATTCTATGGCATCGTTTACCGATTAATTCCGAGAACGTTTCAAATGACTCACCTACTTACGTTAAGGGTTTTCCCTCCTCGTGGAGTTTACATATCCTCGGAAGATAAATATTGGATACTTCTGTGAGTAGGTTAAAAATAGCGGTTCCAGAACAGACCCAAATGAGCAAGATGGCGGCCATGCGCAATCGGTATGTTTAGTGGATTAAGACAGTGTTTAGGTAGGCAGTCAATCCTCTTAATTTGGTGTACCTTATAATGCTGTGTCCTGAGGTATGATCAGAGCTTGTCTTGAGCTATGATCTGAGGCTCTAGGGTTAAGGGCTGCAGGGTTTCTTAGGTAAAGTCTGTTGGTATGGGATGTTAATATCTGAAGGATTTAATGGTTAGGTCCTGAGGTATGATCTGGGAGGAGGGTCTAGTGCTAAGAGCTGCAGGTTTTTTCACAGGTGATGTCTGTTGGTCTGGAGGTGAAGTCTGTTGGTCTGGATGGTTTAGAGCTGTAGGATTTAGAGACTAGGTCATGAGGTATGATCTGGGGCTCTAGGGTTAAGGGTTGCAGGTTTTAACAGGTGGGACTGCTGGTATGGGAGGTTAATAGCTATAGGACTTAGAGGTTAGGTCTCGAGGTATGATCTGAGGCTCTAGGGTTAAGGGCTGCAGGTTTCAACAGGTAGGGCTGCAGGATTTAATGGTAAGCTCTTGAGGTATGGTCTAAGGCTCTAGGGTTAATAGTTTCACAGGCGAAGTCTGTTGGTCTGGATGGTTGTGAGCTGTAGGATTTAGGGGGCTTGGTCTCTATGTATGATCTGGGAGGAGGGTCTAGTGCTAAGAGCTGCAGGTTTTTCACAGGTAAAGACTGTTGGTCTGGGAGGTTAATAGCTATAGGACTTAGAGGTTAGGTCTCGAGGTATGATCTGAGGCTCTAGGGTTAAGAGTTGCAGGGTTTCTTAGGTAAAGTCTGTTGGTATGGGATGTTAATATCTGAAGGATTTAATGGTTAGGTCCTGAGGTATGATCTGAGGCTCTAGGGTTAAGAGTTGCAGGGTTTCTTAGGTAAAGTCTGTTGGTATGGGATGTTAATATCTGAAGGATTTAATGGTTAGGTCCTGAGGTATGATCTGGGACTCTATGGTTAAGAGTTGCAGGGTTTCTTAGGTAAAGTCTGTTGGTATGGGATGTTAATATCTGAAGGATTTAATGGTTAGGTCCTGAGGTATGATCTGGGACTCTATGGTTAAGAGTTGCAGGGTTCATAGCTAAATGTTGTTGGTCTAGAGGATAAAGACCGTAGGGTCTTTTATCTATGTTTTATAGGCTGAGGTATGGTCTTATAATTTTGAAGTTAAGTTTGCTAGTCCAGCGATTAAAGGCGGTTAATCTTGGGGCAAGTACTACATTTATGCCTTACTATGTCATCCTATTATAAACTAACCTAACCTAATATACTCTTTCATTTCTACCTTCTTTCATCATTCTTATTATAACCTAGCTGTGTTTGGCTAGTGGCTTCCTTTGTTGCACCTGTTAACCTATTTGTTCTCTTTCCTTAAGTTCCTCTATTCTACCACTTTAACCTAACCTAATATATCCCATGGTTTTAGCTTCTTGATCATTGTTGAACCTAGTTGATTCTGGTATTAACATTCGTTCTCTTTTCTTAAGCTGCCCCGTTTTTACCTCCTTAACCTATCCTAAGCATGTTTCTTTTCTCATGCTAACTACTTGTATGTATGATGCAAAGTTTTTAGGCATATCGATATTATAGCTATCTTTGTCACTGCAAGAGGTATATATGCTGATTACAGATCTTTATACAGTAAATTTAACCCTTTGTGTATCTGCTTCTCTTTTCCTAAAAATTGAGGTTCTTTTGTTGCTAGGGTTTCTTGTTTTTCGTTCCTTCTCTATGCTTTCAGGAACTCTATTCTACCTTGTTATGTTATGAGGTCTTATGCTTATATCTTAGGCTTTTTGATTAAGCCTTTTGATCTGAAAGACTATGTATTTTGACTATGTTCCTCATCTCTTATGGTCACATGGCTAGGTCTTGAGGCATGATCTTAGGGCCTGGGGTTTAAAGGATATAAGTCTCATAGCTTAAGCTCGTATGTCTAAAGGTTAAAGACTGTAGGTTTAGTGGTTAGGTCGTATGGATTCAAGGTTAGATCTCTCGGTCTAGAGTTTAAGGCTGTAGGATCTGAAGGTTACGTATGGAGGTATGATCTGAGGGCTCTAGGGTTAAGTGTTTTAAGCTTCATAGCTAAAGGTTGCTGGTCAGGAGGTTAAAAGCTGTAGGATCTGGAGGTTAGGTATTGAGGTATGATCTCGGAGCTCTAGGATTAAAAGCTATAAGCTTCATAGCTAAAAGTTTGCCAGCTAGAGATATCTTCTTTACTGTTAGAGGTATATTTGCAATGGTCTAGGCGTACAGTTTTCTTACATTTTTTCATGCAGATTGATGTCTTCGTACTCTTGTGTCTTTTTCAAGCTTTTACCCCCTATGCATCGTCTTGTAATAAGTCGTTACGCTAAACCAATGTTCTAATGCTATTTCCATGCTTTTTCAGATGTTATGAGGTTTATGCGCGTTTCAGGGATATTTTAGACCAAGTTACGTTACTCAATTCATTTTATAACTAATTAAGAAGTTTTTCAAGGATATTTCAGATTACGAGATAGTAGTTACTTTTTAAATTTACCTATTTAACATTAACTAAAGTGTGTTCAGTTAGCTTATGTGGTGAGGTAGACGTCCCTCGTCTTTTTTCTCTGGACTTGGGACCAGCGTCAGAATTTGTTTTCTGAACGGTAGACTTAACGCCCTCCTCTGCTCTTATTATTCAGTTGTTTTCATGCTTGGATATTTTAATGCTACGTTCTAGTGTTTATTTCTCGGAATGAAAATTGTTTTTTTTCTGCTCTAGGGTTCCTTCTTTCATTCGCCGTTCAAAATATGACAATGTCCATGGGCATATGTGGATACTCCATCATCTGCAATTACTCTCTTGTCATCATGTGGAGATAGGGATATTTTGTTCACTTCCACTGACGCAACATTATGTTGATGGGACATAATTAGGTTCATTGGCGTTCTTATGATTTCTCTGCTTTTAAGACAGTCCACATAGCTCTCAAAGGTGATGTACTGTTTAATGGCACTATGTTTTATGCCTTTTATCTTCTTGATTATGCCTCCATCGATGTCGAGTGCATACATCTTCGGTCTCAGTCCAACAAAACGACGAATGATTTTTCCATTGGCTTCATCTTTAAATTTTCCCAACACTTTCTTGTTTTTTGTAGAATGACATATGTGCTCGTTAGGATAATCAGCAGTATCCAGATGTTCCAGAAAACGTAACTTATCCTGGTATATGTCTCCGGTAGTCACACGATGGATGAAAGAGTCAGTATCCATGTACATGAGCTTCAGATTTTCAAGCCCGTAATACGGCATTAGCACATCATAATGATACCAATACATCAAGGTCTTCGAGATATCCAGCACACACATCCCAATGTATATAGGCTTGTTGAAGACTATCTCCCGGGACGCCATGTGTATTGCAGCCAGATTAGGTCCATATATAGTTCTATCAATAAATGTAGGCTTAGCAACCAGTTTTTCCAATGTCTTCCAATCGGCGACAAGTCGTATATTCAGTCGGTTTCTGATGTTTTCCATAGTTTTACCAAACATGGCATTGTTAAAAAGTTTGTAAAGATCCTTCTCGAAATCATTTCTCGATCCTTGTCGTAGCCGGTTATTGAATTCCACATAAGGCTTTAACCAACATGACTGTTGAAATTGTAGCACCCGATGGATTTTAGTCAGTTGTAACCCATGACTAAGGGCCTGCTTCAAGGTCATGTAATGCACCACATACCTAGTTCGTGATCCAAGGTGAGGAATTAGTTTCCTTGTAGAAGAACCCGGGGGCTTGATACACTCAGGTAGGAACGGTAAATCATTGTGTAGGTCATGGAGTTCTGTAGGATATTGAAGGTCCACTTCTAAGATGTATCCGAGAGGGTCATCTTCTCGTAGTATATCTAGGTTGATATCTTCAGGAGAAACCCACTTAAAACCCCCGTAAGCAAGGGGCTTCCCCATAGCCCACGCGTACTGGTTATTCGAATCCTCGTACGTAATATATTGAGAGGGTTTACTTGAGTCATACTCCTTCATGTAGTGATTGTTCGCTTCTGCATACCGATGAGAAACTTGGCATAATCCTCCTCTTATACCTGCTTCAACCATGAGTAGCTGGTCATAATCCTGTAGTAATTCCAGTTCAATTCGTGTGTACAACAGCATTGCATCCCACGTAAGTCCGGGTGATGTATAATAATGTGCGGGATCAACTTTATGGGTTTTCAGGGTCTGCTCTCTGAATGTTTCAAACACATCTGCTAGTAGAAGGACATCTGAAGTTAAGTAGAGGTCACTGTACTCGCCTAGTGTTCTGATGTTGAAGTGACTCCATACGGTTTTTGCATGCTGATACTCTGCATCACTAATTTCTTCTCTGTTTAACTTACTGTAGAATGCTTCTCTCGGAGGAAGTTCTGTCTCACTCAAAACATCCCATGATGTAACGTAATCATAGGGAAACACACCTTTACGCATCATCAAATCGATCTTCTCTGCTCCAAAGTACTTCTGAGTTTCAGGATATGATGTTAGATTTTTTGCTAGTTTATCCAAGCTGGTACTAAGGAAGCGATAGGTATCCACAAAACGAAGTTTAATGTCACCAACATACTTGGAAAATGATATATAACTTTCCTCAGAGCTAGGAATAACTTCTACTCTATCGCTAGTACAGCCTAACTCCTTAACAATGAAATGGGAGTCATATCCACTCAGGTTATGTATGAAGACAGGAATATAATTAGGCGTTTTACAGGTTAGATTACACTGATTATGTAGACTTCCTCGATATTCACCACTTATATGATCATGATCTCGTACTTTCCAGTTATCGTCGGTAAATTCTTTACCACATAAGTAGCATTCTGTAGAAGATTCGAATGATTTTTGTTGCTTATCTGTCAGAGTTAATGGAGCACCAGTTTTGTATACAGCATTAATTTTCTTTGCGAGAGAACTTACATACTCCATAAACTTCGGTGCAGCATTATATCCTCGATATACATAGGGTTCAGTAGGAAGACCAGTCTGTAAACCTTCAATTGTAGCTGAGGATTTGACATAAACACAGAAACTCATAGGAATATGCTTCTGATATGGAACTGTATAAGACGTTTCGGGATTAGAAGAACACCCATGGTAAGGGGTAAGAATGCTTTCAAAGTCAGCGTATATGACATAAGGTAATTTCAACATCCTTTCATGATTCTTGAATCTAACAATAGATTTCTCCTTAGTTGGCATAACAATCTTAGCAACTCCGTGTTGGCCACATATTTTTCTATGCTCATTTAACCTCTCAACTCCTCCATTTCGATACTCAAAGTGCGTAAAACAGCGTTTGCAGATACAGAGTTTTCCCTCACATTTGGTTTTTTGTTGATGAATAAGTCTCTCGAAATTCTTTATATAAACGTAATGATGACGTCCAGCTGAATTGCTTAACAGAAGCAGATCGCGATGATCGGACAGTTCTTCATCGATAACCTTCATAGGAAACACTTGATTTTTCTCATCCAGTCCGAAAACATTTATAGAGATGTTATTTTTTCGTTCAAATTTCGGGATATCAGTCAGGCTCGTAGGAAACGAGAGGCAGGAAAAGTCATATCTCTCTTGAAGATCCTTATACTTGCTAACACGATGAGGATTCTTCTGAATGAACTTTGCGAGAACAGCATACATAAAACACTTTTCATCTTCATAATTCTGTGGATTTATGCAGGCTCCTTTAGCTCCAATAGAGGTCGGTAGAGGGATGTAACTGGTCCCCCTCAGTTCATTATTCTTGTTGATTCTAACACGCACACCATCAACAGCTAATAAAGCCCAGCTGCTTCCTTTAAGTTGACTTTCCTCCATTTCAGTACAAAGTTTCTTGAATTTACTTTCCAATATGGCGTCCAAGTCACTTTCTAAAAATATTGCTTGATTTGGCGTTTTAAAGGCTTTATCAGTAGTGTCACCAACGGCATTCACAAACCGACATTCAGCCATGAGGTTAATTTTCACACTTTTATGCATCCTCAGTTGCTTCTGAACGGCTTGAATTATCCGCTGTTTTGATTCCTGGAGATATGTATTCAGGTCGTGGCATGTAGAGCACTGGATGAAATATGATTTCAGTCGATCCTGGAAAGCTGTTTCATATTCTACGACATCGTCTTCATCAGGAACCATTAACAGCAATTTATGTTTGGTAGGCTCGATCTTGAGTTTCTTAGCAGTAGTTATTCTCTCGCATCGTTCTTGGTGAGTATCTCTGCGATTCTCAGTATCATAAACGTTACCACAATGTTTACATTCGTAAAACCGGCCACATACCAGCTCATGTCTCTTTTTATTGTAGCTTTTCAGGAAACTCTTTGCACATATGCTACACCTATTTTCAGGTATAGTGTCTAACAGAGCTTCCATCGCTATAGTTTTTTGTTGTGTGCAGGCTAATTCTCAGGAATATGCTGCCAAGTAAGTGTCTTGATACACTTCTCACTTCTCTTCTTCACCTTGATAAGTTATCAGCGCTACTGATGATGAATTTCACTGTAGAAGCTGATCCGCTATGCTATAAACACACTAGCGTAATTACAATCTAAGATCGATAAAGCTCTCTTTATACACTTAGCACAGACCTAATAGAAAACTTCATCATCCCCTTCACCAACGGGATTCGAAGGTGGCACTCCTATCGGAGAAAACCTAAAGGAAAACTTCATCACACCACCACCACCACCACCACCACCACCACCTTTGTAGTTCGAAGGTGGCGCTCCTATCGGAGAAAACCTAAAAGAAAACTATTATCTTGCTACCACAGGGGTTCGAAGATGCTTCTACTATTGGAGAAAACCTAAAAGAAAACTCTATTAATTTCCCAGTTTTCGATTATTCTTTAACTACTTTACAATTCACATGAGAGAAAAATTTTGACAAATTAAAATTGAAAAAGGAAATAAATAGCTAGATTTGAAGATAAAATTTAGACAATTCAAACGAGTATAAACACGACTAAGCTCCGCCTTTTAGTTTTAAAGTTACATTAGGAGCTCCCATTGCCACCCGTAGACACCTCTACGTCATCTTCAACCACGTGTTCTTGATTCTTTTCACAAATATCTTAACATAACAGTTATATTTTTCCCAAGTTCATCTATTACACCGTTTAACTGATCAACGGGGCACCCTTAGAATCCTTCACTTCATCCTCAAACACACCTTCTTGAACCCTTTTGATATATTTTAACCTATTTATGTTTGTTGCTACGGGCATCCGTTCTCTTTTCTTAAGTTAAATTATTACGACCATCTTGTTATGTTTAAGTCTCATGCTTATATATTAAACTTTGTGATTAAGTATTTTGATTTGAAAGTCTATGTAAATCGGTTAAGGTAAACATCTCTTCTCAACATGAGACAAGTCATGATGTATGATCTTATGGGGTGAGCTTGCCAACACGTCTAAAAGCATTTATATTCAAAGGTATTTAAATTATCCCACCGAGATTTGAACCCTGATCCTAAGGCGCAAATTACCATTTCAACAACAATTCAGACCTAAAGTATACATATATACTTTAGGTCTGAATTGTTGTTGAAATGGTAATTTGCGCCTTAGGATCAGGGTTCAAATCTCGGTGGGATAATTTAAATACCTTTGAATATAAATGCTTTTAGACGTGTTGGCAAGCTCACCCCATAAGATCATACATCATGACTTGTCTCATGTTGAGAAGAGATGTTTACCTTAACCGATTTACATAGACTTTCAAATCAAAATACTTAATCACAAAGTTTAATATATAAGCATGAGACTTAAACATAACAAGATGGTCGTAATAATTTAACTTAAGAAAAGAGAACGGATGCCCGTAGCAACAAACATAAATAGGTTAAAATATATCAAAAGGGTTCAAGAAGGTGTGTTTGAGGATGAAGTGAAGGATTCTAAGGGTGCCCCGTTGATCAGTTAAACGGTGTAATAGATGAACTTGGGAAAAATATAACTGTTATGTTAAGATATTTGTGAAAAGAATCAAGAACACGTGGTTGAAGATGACGTAGAGGTGTCTACGGGTGGCAATGGGAGCTCCTAATGTAACTTTAAAACTAAAAGGCGGAGCTTAGTCGTGTTTATACTCGTTTGAATTGTCTAAATTTTATCTTCAAATCTAGCTATTTATTTCCTTTTTCAATTTTAATTTGTCAAAATTTTTCTCTCATGTGAATTGTAAAGTAGTTAAAGAATAATCGAAAACTGGGAAATTAATAGAGTTTTCTTTTAGGTTTTCTCCAATAGTAGAAGCATCTTCGAACCCCTGTGGTAGCAAGATAATAGTTTTCTTTTAGGTTTTCTCCGATAGGAGCGCCACCTTCGAACTACAAAGGTGGTGGTGGTGGTGGTGGTGGTGGTGGTGTGATGAAGTTTTCCTTTAGGTTTTCTCCGATAGGAGTGCCACCTTCGAATCCCGTTGGTGAAGGGGATGATGAAGTTTTCTATTAGGTCTGTGCTAAGTGTATAAAGAGAGCTTTATCGATCTTAGATTGTAATTACGCTAGTGTGTTTATAGCATAGCGGATCAGCTTCTACAGTGAAATTCATCATCAGTAGCGCTGATAACTTATCAAGGTGAAGAAGAGAAGTGAGAAGTGTATCAAGACACTTACTTGGCAGCATATTCCTGAGAATTAGCCTGCACACAACAAAAAACTATAGCGATGGAAGCTCTGTTAGACACTATACCTGAAAATAGGTGTAGCATATGTGCAAAGAGTTTCCTGAAAAGCTACAATAAAAAGAGACATGAGCTGGTATGTGGCCGGTTTTACGAATGTAAACATTGTGGTAACGTTTATGATACTGAGAATCGCAGAGATACTCACCAAGAACGATGCGAGAGAATAACTACTGCTAAGAAACTCAAGATCGAGCCTACCAAACATAAATTGCTGTTAATGGTTCCTGATGAAGACGATGTCGTAGAATATGAAACAGCTTTCCAGGATCGACTGAAATCATATTTCATCCAGTGCTCTACATGCCACGACCTGAATACATATCTCCAGGAATCAAAACAGCGGATAATTCAAGCCGTTCAGAAGCAACTGAGGATGCATAAAAGTGTGAAAATTAACCTCATGGCTGAATGTCGGTTTGTGAATGCCGTTGGTGACACTACTGATAAAGCCTTTAAAACGCCAAATCAAGCAATATTTTTAGAAAGTGACTTGGACGCCATATTGGAAAGTAAATTCAAGAAACTTTGTACTGAAATGGAGGAAAGTCAACTTAAAGGAAGCAGCTGGGCTTTATTAGCTGTTGATGGTGTGCGTGTTAGAATCAACAAGAATAATGAACTGAGGGGGACCAGTTACATCCCTCTACCGACCTCTATTGGAGCTAAAGGAGCCTGCATAAATCCACAGAATTATGAAGATGAAAAGTGTTTTATGTATGCTGTTCTCGCAAAGTTCATTCAGAAGAATCCTCATCGTGTTAGCAAGTATAAGGATCTTCAAGAGAGATATGACTTTTCCTGCCTCTCGTTTCCTACGAGCCTGACTGATATCCCGAAATTTGAACGAAAAAATAACATCTCTATAAATGTTTTCGGACTGGATGAGAAAAATCAAGTGTTTCCTATGAAGGTTATCGATGAAGAACTGTCCGATCATCGCGATCTGCTTCTGTTAAGCAATTCAGCTGGACGTCATCATTACGTTTATATAAAGAATTTCGAGAGACTTATTCATCAACAAAAAACCAAATGTGAGGGAAAACTCTGTATCTGCAAACGCTGTTTTACGCACTTTGAGTATCGAAATGGAGGAGTTGAGAGGTTAAATGAGCATAGAAAAATATGTGGCCAACACGGAGTTGCTAAGATTGTTATGCCAACTAAGGAGAAATCTATTGTTAGATTCAAGAATCATGAAAGGATGTTGAAATTACCTTATGTCATATACGCTGACTTTGAAAGCATTCTTACCCCTTACCATGGGTGTTCTTCTAATCCCGAAACGTCTTATACAGTTCCATATCAGAAGCATATTCCTATGAGTTTCTGTGTTTATGTCAAATCCTCAGCTACAATTGAAGGTTTACAGACTGGTCTTCCTACTGAACCCTATGTATATCGAGGATATAATGCTGCACCGAAGTTTATGGAGTATGTAAGTTCTCTCGCAAAGAAAATTAATGCTGTATACAAAACTGGTGCTCCATTAACTCTGACAGATAAGCAACAAAAATCATTCGAATCTTCTACAGAATGCTACTTATGTGGTAAAGAATTTACCGACGATAACTGGAAAGTACGAGATCATGATCATATAAGTGGTGAATATCGAGGAAGTCTACATAATCAGTGTAATCTAACCTGTAAAACGCCTAATTATATTCCTGTCTTCATACATAACCTGAGTGGATATGACTCCCATTTCATTGTTAAGGAGTTAGGCTGTACTAGCGATAGAGTAGAAGTTATTCCTAGCTCTGAGGAAAGTTATATATCATTTTCCAAGTATGTTGGTGACATTAAACTTCGTTTTGTGGATACCTATCGCTTCCTTAGTACCAGCTTGGATAAACTAGCAAAAAATCTAACATCATATCCTGAAACTCAGAAGTACTTTGGAGCAGAGAAGATCGATTTGATGATGCGTAAAGGTGTGTTTCCCTATGATTACGTTACATCATGGGATGTTTTGAGTGAGACAGAACTTCCTCCGAGAGAAGCATTCTACAGTAAGTTAAACAGAGAAGAAATTAGTGATGCAGAGTATCAGCATGCAAAAACCGTATGGAGTCACTTCAACATCAGAACACTAGGCGAGTACAGTGACCTCTACTTAACTTCAGATGTCCTTCTACTAGCAGATGTGTTTGAAACATTCAGAGAGCAGACCCTGAAAACCCATAAAGTTGATCCCGCACATTATTATACATCACCCGGACTTACGTGGGATGCAATGCTGTTGTACACACGAATTGAACTGGAATTACTACAGGATTATGACCAGCTACTCATGGTTGAAGCAGGTATAAGAGGAGGATTATGCCAAGTTTCTCATCGGTATGCAGAAGCGAACAATCACTACATGAAGGAGTATGACTCAAGTAAACCCTCTCAATATATTACGTACGAGGATTCGAATAACCAGTACGCGTGGGCTATGGGGAAGCCCCTTGCTTACGGGGGTTTTAAGTGGGTTTCTCCTGAAGATATCAACCTAGATATACTACGAGAAGATGACCCTCTCGGATACATCTTAGAAGTGGACCTTCAATATCCTACAGAACTCCATGACCTACACAATGATTTACCGTTCCTACCTGAGTGTATCAAGCCCCCGGGTTCTTCTACAAGGAAACTAATTCCTCACCTTGGATCACGAACTAGGTATGTGGTGCATTACATGACCTTGAAGCAGGCCCTTAGTCATGGGTTACAACTGACTAAAATCCATCGGGTGCTACAATTTCAACAGTCATGTTGGTTAAAGCCTTATGTGGAATTCAATAACCGGCTACGACAAGGATCGAGAAATGATTTCGAGAAGGATCTTTACAAACTTTTTAACAATGCCATGTTTGGTAAAACTATGGAAAACATCAGAAACCGACTGAATATACGACTTGTCGCCGATTGGAAGACATTGGAAAAACTGGTTGCTAAGCCTACATTTATTGATAGAACTATATATGGACCTAATCTGGCTGCAATACACATGGCGTCCCGGGAGATAGTCTTCAACAAGCCTATATACATTGGGATGTGTGTGCTGGATATCTCGAAGACCTTGATGTATTGGTATCATTATGATGTGCTAATGCCGTATTACGGGCTTGAAAATCTGAAGCTCATGTACATGGATACTGACTCTTTCATCCATCGTGTGACTACCGGAGACATATACCAGGATAAGTTACGTTTTCTGGAACATCTGGATACTGCTGATTATCCTAACGAGCACATATGTCATTCTACAAAAAACAAGAAAGTGTTGGGAAAATTTAAAGATGAAGCCAATGGAAAAATCATTCGTCGTTTTGTTGGACTGAGACCGAAGATGTATGCACTCGACATCGATGGAGGCATAATCAAGAAGATAAAAGGCATAAAACATAGTGCCATTAAACAGTACATCACCTTTGAGAGCTATGTGGACTGTCTTAAAAGCAGAGAAATCATAAGAACGCCAATGAACCTAATTATGTCCCATCAACATAATGTTGCGTCAGTGGAAGTGAACAAAATATCCCTATCTCCACATGATGACAAGAGAGTAATTGCAGATGATGGAGTATCCACATATGCCCATGGACATTGTCATATTTTGAACGGCGAATGAAAGAAGGAACCCTAGAGCAGAAAAAAAACAATTTTCATTCCGAGAAATAAACACTAGAACGTAGCATTAAAATATCCAAGCATGAAAACAACTGAATAATAAGAGCAGAGGAGGGCGTTAAGTCTACCGTTCAGAAAACAAATTCTGACGCTGGTCCCAAGTCCAGAGAAAAAAGACGAGGGACGTCTACCTCACCACATAAGCTAACTGAACACACTTTAGTTAATGTTAAATAGGTAAATTTAAAAAGTAACTACTATCTCGTAATCTGAAATATCCTTGAAAAACTTCTTAATTAGTTATAAAATGAATTGAGTAACGTAACTTGGTCTAAAATATCCCTGAAACGCGCATAAACCTCATAACATCTGAAAAAGCATGGAAATAGCATTAGAACATTGGTTTAGCGTAACGACTTATTACAAGACGATGCATAGGGGGTAAAAGCTTGAAAAAGACACAAGAGTACGAAGACATCAATCTGCATGAAAAAATGTAAGAAAACTGTACGCCTAGACCATTGCAAATATACCTCTAACAGTAAAGAAGATATCTCTAGCTGGCAAACTTTTAGCTATGAAGCTTATAGCTTTTAATCCTAGAGCTCCGAGATCATACCTCAATACCTAACCTCCAGATCCTACAGCTTTTAACCTCCTGACCAGCAACCTTTAGCTATGAAGCTTAAAACACTTAACCCTAGAGCCCTCAGATCATACCTCCATACGTAACCTTCAGATCCTACAGCCTTAAACTCTAGACCGAGAGATCTAACCTTGAATCCATACGACCTAACCACTAAACCTACAGTCTTTAACCTTTAGACATACGAGCTTAAGCTATGAGACTTATATCCTTTAAACCCCAGGCCCTAAGATCATGCCTCAAGACCTAGCCATGTGACCATAAGAGATGAGGAACATAGTCAAAATACATAGTCTTTCAGATCAAAAGGCTTAATCAAAAAGCCTAAGATATAAGCATAAGACCTCATAACATAACAAGGTAGAATAGAGTTCCTGAAAGCATAGAGAAGGAACGAAAAACAAGAAACCCTAGCAACAAAAGAACCTCAATTTTTAGGAAAAGAGAAGCAGATACACAAAGGGTTAAATTTACTGTATAAAGATCTGTAATCAGCATATATACCTCTTGCAGTGACAAAGATAGCTATAATATCGATATGCCTAAAAACTTTGCATCATACATACAAGTAGTTAGCATGAGAAAAGAAACATGCTTAGGATAGGTTAAGGAGGTAAAAACGGGGCAGCTTAAGAAAAGAGAACGAATGTTAATACCAGAATCAACTAGGTTCAACAATGATCAAGAAGCTAAAACCATGGGATATATTAGGTTAGGTTAAAGTGGTAGAATAGAGGAACTTAAGGAAAGAGAACAAATAGGTTAACAGGTGCAACAAAGGAAGCCACTAGCCAAACACAGCTAGGTTATAATAAGAATGATGAAAGAAGGTAGAAATGAAAGAGTATATTAGGTTAGGTTAGTTTATAATAGGATGACATAGTAAGGCATAAATGTAGTACTTGCCCCAAGATTAACCGCCTTTAATCGCTGGACTAGCAAACTTAACTTCAAAATTATAAGACCATACCTCAGCCTATAAAACATAGATAAAAGACCCTACGGTCTTTATCCTCTAGACCAACAACATTTAGCTATGAACCCTGCAACTCTTAACCATAGAGTCCCAGATCATACCTCAGGACCTAACCATTAAATCCTTCAGATATTAACATCCCATACCAACAGACTTTACCTAAGAAACCCTGCAACTCTTAACCATAGAGTCCCAGATCATACCTCAGGACCTAACCATTAAATCCTTCAGATATTAACATCCCATACCAACAGACTTTACCTAAGAAACCCTGCAACTCTTAACCCTAGAGCCTCAGATCATACCTCAGGACCTAACCATTAAATCCTTCAGATATTAACATCCCATACCAACAGACTTTACCTAAGAAACCCTGCAACTCTTAACCCTAGAGCCTCAGATCATACCTCGAGACCTAACCTCTAAGTCCTATAGCTATTAACCTCCCAGACCAACAGTCTTTACCTGTGAAAAACCTGCAGCTCTTAGCACTAGACCCTCCTCCCAGATCATACATAGAGACCAAGCCCCCTAAATCCTACAGCTCACAACCATCCAGACCAACAGACTTCGCCTGTGAAACTATTAACCCTAGAGCCTTAGACCATACCTCAAGAGCTTACCATTAAATCCTGCAGCCCTACCTGTTGAAACCTGCAGCCCTTAACCCTAGAGCCTCAGATCATACCTCGAGACCTAACCTCTAAGTCCTATAGCTATTAACCTCCCATACCAGCAGTCCCACCTGTTAAAACCTGCAACCCTTAACCCTAGAGCCCCAGATCATACCTCATGACCTAGTCTCTAAATCCTACAGCTCTAAACCATCCAGACCAACAGACTTCACCTCCAGACCAACAGACATCACCTGTGAAAAAACCTGCAGCTCTTAGCACTAGACCCTCCTCCCAGATCATACCTCAGGACCTAACCATTAAATCCTTCAGATATTAACATCCCATACCAACAGACTTTACCTAAGAAACCCTGCAGCCCTTAACCCTAGAGCCTCAGATCATAGCTCAAGACAAGCTCTGATCATACCTCAGGACACAGCATTATAAGGTACACCAAATTAAGAGGATTGACTGCCTACCTAAACACTGTCTTAATCCACTAAACATACCGATTGCGCATGGCCGCCATCTTGCTCATTTGGGTCTGTTCTGGAACCGCTATTTTTAACCTACTTCTGTGAATTCTTTACAGCCTCCTTCAATCAATTTCAATACTAGATTAAATAACGTGCGAAAGAAAACCAACAATGAGCTTGAAATAAAGGATGATAGAGAATACACCGAAACAGTTTTATCTTACGATTTATATGATTAGCACACTAGTGCTAATGTTTATCAACTGTTTACTGTTTACTGCATAATCTTCACAGGCTATGGACACTGTCGAAACATGAAATGATTATTGGAAAAGAAAAATTGGAAAGAATATATTGCAGGACTAAGTTTTAATATACTTTGTCAGCATTTGCTAGTTATGAGGAATAAGGAAACCTTGGAAAAAACGTCAGTAAGGAAGGTGGTCGTGGCTGGATTTGAATCGGTGACTTCCAGCTCACGAATGTACCTATACATTAATGATCTCGTGTGCGTATGTGTACTTAGAGAAAGATTCTATTTAAGGCTAAGAATGAATCCATTCCCTTTGTTCATAAGCCACATTGTCTTCTAAATTACAGTAATTTTAACTAATGAAAATTTAAGTTCCTGTGCACAACGCATTAACCTGTAGTTTAAAATTCTAACTGCCAATTACTTAGGGAACAACAACACACCCGTTTAAGTGGCGTTGGCCGAAAGGATACACGTGGAGTTGTATTTTGGCCAAACCTGATCCGGGGGCGCTCATTAAAACCTTCCCAAGATGATATCGTGTAATAAAAACGTGAATACGCCACCTGGAGGGTAAAGACCCTCTCCTTACATTACAAGCTGCGTAACATCCAAATTATCACATCAGACTCTTAATTTGCTCCTATGTAGTCCCTAATTAATGGCACACTCTTGCAGCGAGTCATGACCAAGCAACTCGTCTGAGCCACATTTTGTCTACAAGCTGACGTCGACAGCCAGGGCTAGCCAGTCTGCTGGATTTTAATTACATTTATTACTTACAAAACCAAGGTTGAGAGCCTGATAAATCTGCCATTTAGGGCCTCTATGTATATGAACGCATGGATTTTTCTTTATGCAACACGAAGAACTTCAGAAAGGTGAAGAATGGCAGAACCGTTTATTTTTAGGGTGGATAGGTAAGCTGTATTGCACCTACAGATTTTTCGTCAAAGTTTCGTCAGAAACACAATTTTTCAGGTCCTACAGTAAATTACAAAAATATAAAAGAAACATTCAAGTCCACAGCATAATTTAAAAACAAAAAGTGGAACAAATTCTACGTTTCTAATTTAGGTCCCTTTTAAGGATATAGGGTTAAGAGTTCCCAAATTTGAATTTTTTCAATATCTTGTGTATAAAGTGCAGGTATTTGCACTAATTTTACTTTCTCTACCATTCAACTATAGCAAGTACAGGAAATATTATATTTCACCTAAAAATGCTAACTTTTTAGGACAATAAATTTTAAAAAAATTACTTTTACCGTAGCACACAAACGAAAAGTGGGATAAAATTGTCATTTAATTTCATTCAAGGGTGAAACACGGAGTTTAAACATGAGAAACCAGAAGAGATAAACAAATCATAATAAAATAAATTAAAGCACGGGGTTTCTTTTAACTGAGTATTTTTAATTGCATTAGATGTTCCCAAAATATTGGTTGGTTTCTGGTTAAGTTTTCTCAGGTCGAAGTTTACGGCAGTGGCATCATTTCTCTCCCTGTTCGAGATTGTGATAAAACAGCTGAATGTTACCTTGATGCTTTGATTAACTAAGTCCATGTTAACGTCTAACCACGCGTATAAGCAAACATTTATTACTAATAAAGCACGGTGGTTACAATGGTCTGTTTTCTAACTATTGACAACCAATCAAAGTTGACCAAATATCGGATTTTTTACTTAACACGTTATGACTCTAGAGGGACTTCGACGTACAATGTTTCAGCTATACTAGGAAGAAATAAAGCGACAACCATACGAATACCTTAACATTTCGTGTGCATCGTTTCCTAATGGTAATTAACGCGTGACATTGGCAAATTCTATTCGTGTGAATATTCAGTGAAATAGTTGTACATTTTTAGAACATTCTGAGCACCGGATACGTACGCAATTATTTGAATCTAGTTTGAAGGTGTTGACGTTTTGAACTGACGAAACTTCGTGTGTACAGGTTTCCTGAGCCGGTAAGTCAATTAATGTTTATCATATATTTTGAGACAGACAACTAATTGAGAAGTTGCAAGAAAAATTGTACATTTAATATTTATTGAGTTAGCAAACAACAAAAAAGTGAAATTATGGTAAGGCAGTAATAAAGAAAAGATGTATTACATTACATAAATATGCCACTTATTCACAATATTAAGAGATATTCTTAAGCTATGCTAAAATTAAAATAGGAATGAGATTAGCTGATTATCTTTTATTACTAAAGGCTTAGGTGGAGATAAGCGATATGAGTATGACTAAAAAGCTGTGTAAACATTGCAGATGATCAATTCGAATTTCAGATGACTATGATTCTTTAAATCAGATATGGGTTTTGCAAACTGATATGTAACAGAAATTAACGAGAAATTTGTAAACGAAAGATCAAGCATTAAATGGAAAGGTTTAAAAATCTAACATGATACACTCACATGACTTTCTCTACTCCTTTACAAAACAGAAATTAACGAGAAATTTGTAAACGAAGGATCAAGAATTAAATGGAAAGGTTTAAAAATCTAACATGATACACTCACATGACTTTCTCTACTCCTTTACAAACTAGTTTTACAAACTTTATTTCTTTTAGCTACTTCAAGTTAATGAAGTTAAACATTAGCAGCACCTTATTGCTAATTTGCTTGTGGGTGAAAAACAATATGAAAATACAGTAAGCTTTAAGTTTTTAAGAGGTGGTCACTAATAATGTCAACCGAGACTATTTTGGAACGGACACCAACAGGAAGAAGATATGATTGAGAAGACAGGGAAACGTGGAAAAGGTTTATTTGGTACATGAAGATGCATCAGCATCGTAAACCTGTTCTAAATGGCAACATGTCCTTGCGAGGCTCCAGTTGATACTTCGAAGTTGGAAATCTCGTTACAAGTTAGCAGTGGGGATGACAGAAAATGCTCGCCAACAGCATTAGTTACACATGATTACCCTTAGTGCACTTGCCTGGTTTCAGGGAAAGCCACAAATACATAGCATGTCACACCTTAGTAGCACACCTTTACGGTTTCGTAACTACTGACGGAAGGTTTGCAGGAGTTTGGGATTTCCCTCGCCGCCATTCCTCTTTGATCCCTCGCCTTGCCTTGCGGTTTCACCACTTCACTAAATGAGTCCCTGAAGGCACTTACTAACCGGTAGACAATTTCTGATATAACATAACTATCACATATTTAAGGGGAAAACCTGCAAAATCAAAAAATTGTGTGCTGCTTAGTAATTAATTTCTCTTTTTATCACATATTTGTGATGTGATAAACTTAAAAAAATTTCTGATCAATTCCTAAGTTAAGGAGGGGGGGGGGGGACTAATCTTTTAGTTATCTACAGAAAGTTTCCTTGTCGTCAAGTTTTCAAAATATTGAAATGAAATTTACTTGTGTGTTCATAACGTACCTATGTCTCTTCCACACATGATTTACAAATAAAACATGAATTACTTTCTAAAATCAATGCAATCGTACTTTTTATGCCTTGCAATTGAGCAACAATGATTATAAAAGGCATGTACTTCATGTTTAATATCCTAAATGTTTCCAGCAATAACCTTTATTTACCATCATCTTAAAACTGTGTGCACGATTAAAAATGCTGGCAAATAATTTGAGTGGTAAAGAGCACTAAAGCAACAAATGAAGAAAATACATTTTTTAGGGCAGAGAGCCAATTTTGCATTTCAAAACTGCACTTTTGAACATCTTTCCGTAAGCTCTACAGATTAAGTAAAGAAAGTTACAAGCACGGAATTGATATTAAATAAATATTTTTGAAATAAAAATACAAAGAACACATACGAAGTTTAGAAGTTTTAAACTTGGAAAATATGGGTGCAAAAAATATTTAGGCAATACCATTTATATTATTCCATAGAGAATTAGTGCTTTACAAAATAGTGTTTAGTTTTTATTGTTCGTTCTCTGTAGGTCAAAAAACTTGATGTCAAGTCGACAACAAAAAGCATTTTGGACACCACCTGCTTTTTTTTCGTTTCACTAATTTCGAGATTTAGATGGGATGACGGATCTGTTGTCAACTTTCATTTAAGCTAGGCTGACCTCTTTACGTAAGAAAAACTGCACGGTCTTTTTCGCTTACTCAGGAAGCTGTTATGATTTGACTTGCCAAACTACGCCAGGGGTCGTTCGTATTTACGTAATAGCGGTGTACTTTTCCATCATACAGTTCGCTGTATAATGCAATAAGCAACAATGACATTGTACTCATAATTTGTCATAGTTATGCTGCACATTATTCATAAAAAACATGTTTCTGTCTACTTCCTGTCAAACGGGATAAAGCTGTATGAAGTGTTGCAATTTGTTATCACTACATACCAGCACGAAAATCCTATAACATGTCAAATGGAAAGAAAGGAGACCGTTGTATGCAGTTCTTGGTATTATCCACCAAGGGATCACAAGAGCAAAAGATAAATAAGTAAAGCATTGAATACTACGTGAACTGAAGATTCAGAAAATATATTTGGTTGTATTACGCCTTTAAACACTGAGATCGATCCTTTCCCTGGGAGTGTGCGGATTTTAAGTCCCAGGTATAGGACCGGTGCTCACTCAGCATCACAAGGAAATTGAGAAGCTACAATAGGTAGCGAACCCTAGTCTGGAAAGCCAACTTTCCGGCTGGAGGTGCCGAGATGCTGACCACATGTCCTCCCCGTATCGGTTGGATGATCGACCACCTCTACCTTGCGTTTGTGGGCGCGAGATAGGCAGTCGGGTTGGCAGGCTTTGGCCCACCTGCGGACTGTTACGCCATGGGTTATGTTTCACCTTTAAATTTGAAGAATTATAAGGAATGTGTTTGACAACAACTCGAGCGTTTTCTGAGAAATATTACAGCTAGTGTTTCAACACATCAACCAAAGCTTAGACTTCTTAGAAAACATACGCTCCTGTATTAGCAATGCTGGGAATACGCGGGGCACATGCTGTCCAATTGGCCTAAATCCTGTTGATATGTTGAAACTCTAGCCGTAATCTCTCTCAGAAAACACTATAGTTGCCAAACACTTTTCATAAACCCACATTCTCTTGCGAACAACGCATTAGTTAACGTAGATTTTTTATGATATCATCGTGAGCTGTGATGTGCTGCTACTCTCCCTTTCCCCTCCAGAGAGGAAAACACCCATAAGATGTTTCCTGGTCAGAGGTCCACAGTGCCTAAGAAGTTAAGTGTAATCAATATCGCTCGGATTTTTTGTACTAAAACTTTAAAATGTGTATTTTTATGTGGTAATGATTCCAAAAGTATGTACTAAAAACTGAAAGATATTTTCAAAATATCAGAACAAAACATAAGAAAAGATCTAGCTCACCATTTGCTGCTGAACAACAGATGTAAACATCTGGGTAGAGTTGTACGGCACAAATGCCATCTACACAAAAGTATTCATATGCCCCTGTGCTTAAACGGAATTCCTGTACCGTGTTAGTTTGCAGTTGACATTCGGCACACTTATGTTTCCACTGTGGCAGTTTATTATTATTATTATTATTATTATTATTATTATTATTATTATTATTATTATTATTATTATTATTATTATTATTATTATTATTATTATTATTATTATTATTATTATTATTATTATTATTATTATTATTATTATTATTATTATTATTATTATTATTATTATTATTATTATTATTAATTATTACTATTAATTATTATTATTATTATTATTATTATTATTATTATTATTATTATTATTATTATTATTATTATTATTATTATTATTATTATTATTATTATTATTATTATTATTATTATTATTATTATTATTATAGCATTGGCACTTGTGATTTACTGGCCCACTTTTTTTTTTTTTTGTAATTTACGTCCTCCAACGTTAAGTCATATCGGACGGTGAATGAACTGGATGAAATGATGCTCAAATGCTTAGAGTTACCCGACATTCGTCTTGAAGGATAAGGGGAAACCCCGGAAAAAACCTTATCCAGATAACTCACACTGACCGAGATTCGAACTCGGGACCTCTTGAACGTGAGGCAGACATGCTACCATTTACGCTACCGAGGCGGGCAACCTTCTCCACGAGGCAACAATGTCATTATATTTCAAAACTTGTTGCAGAGTAGGATAAAGGTCCCTTTGTATCCAACTGCTACGCCTGGCAGCACAGTTTTAATATCTTGTAAATGTTATTTCCTGAACAGGATTTACACCTTTTTTTTATCTTTTGTTAAAAAACGTTTACTGCTGAAGGTCTTTGAGGGCGCGCCCACAACAGTCACATTTTTTTTTTCTGAAACTGCTTTTAGGTGGGAGTGGATTCAGGGAGCCTCGAAACATGTATTTCCAGTAAAATCTCGGTATCAAATTTTTTAGAGGAATGCAATACATTCTCTTTTTGCTATTGGTCCGCAGTAGAGAAACTAAAACATCTAAAATTTACTTCTGCCGAAGTTGCCTTCAATTATGTACCTACGTTTAAATTACGTTAGGTCTGACAGTCCCAAATGGGAATAAGGAGAGAATTCCAAATTCAGTTGCTAGTTCGGTGGCGAGTGATACGTAATATCGACATGCTGTGGATTCGAGTCAGAAAGAGGTAAACAAATCGATAGGTGCTATGCTGGGCCATGGAGGTATGGGGATAAGGGAATACAGGAATTGGAAAGTTCTTCCTTCGTTCACTCAGTAGCAGCCAACTAAAACATCTTTTGATGAAACTGAACTTTACAACAAGAAATGTTGAATTGTTCCTTACTTAATTTGAAGTGCTCACCTGCAGTAAGCGGTTTGATATGATGGAATCGTGCATAAATAGCACAAAGTAGCTTTCTGCGTATGTGTAATTACCCCAATTAGCGTCAAGGATTCTTTTTGCAACTAAAACCAACAAAAGCAAATAGTTTTGTTTTCCACTCGTATAATATGTTTCTAGCTAAAAGAAACTAAACACTGTTATAAACAGGCTTTATTCAAGTCAGGTTTCTCTTGTTTTTATTGATATTTAATTGGCTTAGAGGCTTGTTTTCCTTCCATCCTTAGGCACACAAACAAGGCGATAGGATAAACAAAAGACTGATTGGCTGCGCATTATAACAACAATAATAAGCGATTAAAGTCAACGTCAAGTCAATGCCGCTGTGTCCAGTAATTATCGTAAATCTTTTTATGGCTTGTAATGAGAAATAGCACGACCTTAGCTTGCTTGCTTACTTGCTTGACATGACTGCCAAGGTTTTGAGCCTGCTTTCTTAAATCTGTCGTTATACAACCTCGTCGTATTTACAGAGGAGGTCGTAATAAAATCTGTTACATTCACATGATTTTCTGTACCCACTTTATGGTATTCAAGATAGATGTTCATGCATCTGCTTTTATTACACCATCCCATTGTAGGTGCAAAGGGAATACAAAGGCCGAAGAATTAAGTCGATCGTCATGACTTTGAAACTGAATGGTATGCATAGCAAGTGAAAAAATAATAAACGAATAGCAACATAGCACCTCAGAAAAGTTTAAGTATTTGAAAATTCGATACTAGTAATCAAGAACATCCCGCACATGATTAAACCAACAAAAAGTTAAACAAATTTTGAGGTTTATGGAAACATTAGTGCCTAGTACAATATTATCTAGCTCAATATTCCTTCCAAATGAAAAGAACCTCACAGGCTATTCCCAAAAAAATCAAAATATACACTTTATTTTCTATGAAAATAGTTTAAACATACAGCATATTAATCAAAAACCTTTGAACCATTTTTGAGAACATAAAAGATATATAGAAAATTATTATGTAAAGGGATTTGGGACAAAAGCTATTGT
Organism: Mantis religiosa; assembly: GCA_030765055.1. NCBI lineage: Eukaryota > Metazoa > Arthropoda > Insecta > Mantodea > Mantidae > Mantis > Mantis religiosa. The sequence goes on along the minus strand of JAUKNK010000561.1, from coordinate 97,001 downwards.
CTTGAAAGTCTTAGGGTCACAACCTTAGAAGATAGTGGACTTATATATCAAGTTTGATGTACAACAAATTTTTCGTTTTTATTTTCTATATTTCATGCTTAGAGTATACATATATACAGGAATTATGTACTGCACAATCATTTTTGATACCAAGGTCTCATCGGAAATATACATTTCTGAGACTCACTACACCCCCGAAAAAGAATTTTAGAAGAAAAAAAATGCAATTGTGTGTATGAACAACGTACCTTAAAGTCAGTCGAATACCAACTTTGCATTTAATTTCAGTATCTTCCAAGGCTGCAACAACCAGATTTTTACGGAAATCTTCCCCAAACTAAACCACCCTTTACATAGAATAAATTTGAAATTTTCGATTAAAATATTCTATGTTTAGATATTTTCACAATAAGTGAAATGTCTTTAATGACCTGAGAATAGCCTCTAAGAACAGTCCTCGTCATTCTGGATGGCTTTGGTGTAACTGAGAAAAAAACTATTTCTACAAAAAATGTAGATCTCGTTCATGCATGCACTTACATGAACTATTTCTGATTATTGTTTTGAATTTTCAAATTTTTCTACTATTCTCAAATGTGAAGTCATTTAAGCAGAAGAATTATGGTATCTATACCCCGTAAAAAGGTATGAATCTAGATCTAGGTCTCATAAAAGAACAGAAATATATTTTTGTGACCACTTAACCACTTTCTAAATACTTCTTGTTATTGGTTTGCATTTTAAAATATTTATACTTTTCTCGAATAGGAAGTCAATCATTTTTTCTGCTCTCTCTTGGCCATGAAATAGAACGGAATTTAAAGTCATCACATAGCGATCAGCGCTTATAAGACTTTACTTATGTCTAACTGTATTAACCTATTCCCATTGTGGCTACACGGGACTTTGTAATAAACCATTTCTACAAATGTTTACTTTAACATGAAATAGATGAAAGAATAAACCTAGCAATACTTTCCAAAAATAAGTAAAGAAAGTCGTTTTAGTGAAACGCATCAGGTCCCTCTTATGCTATTCACACCGAGCGGGATGGCTCAGGTGGTGTTGTTTGTGGTGCGCAATCGGGAGGTCCGGGTTCGATTCCCGTGACCGACCTACCTGACCCATTTTTGTCGGTGGTTTCCACCGGTCGCCAGTCGTCCCTCCATTTCATCTTCATTATAATTTCACATCATCTCTCATCTGGTGGTCTCTTTCAGGGTAGAAGTGTCGGCGGGTGTCTCGGCACCTTGGGTCGGCCACTGTCTCCTCTCGCCTCATTCTTCCTCCCGGGGATGCCCCACTTGGAGCTTAGGTACAATAAACCACAGGTTTTGGTGCCGAATCCCCTCCATAATCCTAATATTAATGCTATTCACATACCTATACACAATTCCTTTCTATTTAAAAAAACACTTTTATTCAGGATACCGCAAAACGTATTATTCCCAGCGAAATTTCTATATAGTTTTTTTTTTTTTTTTTTACAATATAAAGAATTGTTTATCTAATTATCCTAGGTAAAGAAATTAAAACGAGTGAATGAATGGCAATTATTCACAGTATATAATCCTTCTGGATTGGTGGTGCCAGAGCAACAAAACGAATACTGAAATCTGTGTCAGAAATGGGACCAATGTTTAAAGATGGCAGGCTATGTTGCTTATTAAGCGGGAAAGAAAAAGGAAAGAGACTGGCTAAATTTAATCCTTTGTGTTATAATGGTACAAGGGAGACGGGTTCTCATAGCAAACCATACATTAAACCGATCCTGTATCAAAAGCCCCCAAAATAAACGTCATGCTTTCCTTCAAAGATTTGCCGCTGGATTGACAGGTGACGATAACAGAGGAAACCAATGTAATGTGACAAGCGCTTGGATACCTGCCAATTGTGGCATGTCACCATCTGTCGAGCACAGAAACCAAAAACTTGGGGCTTTGAATATTGATAGAGCAACGACAGTGTGAGAACAAATATGAAAAGGCCGGTATTTCAAGTAAGCGCATTAATAATAATCCGCATCTAAAGTCAGACTTAAATCTCCACTTAATAAACATTTACACTGAATTATTTGGATCATTCTTATCAAAATTACAAGAAGTTCAAAGCGTTTAAAACTTGTAAAATTGGTGTACTGTTTTCCCACCGAAATAAAACAATTGCAATATGGATCACTTGGAGGGATAAGCGATTTATATCGTGCATTTGTGCCTTCATTTAAAACGTATTAATTACCTCTTAATTAGTAGGATACAGAGCGATGTGGTGCCGCGGTAACGTGTAAGACTCGCATTTGAAAGTTCGCGGGTTTGGTACACGTCGACCCTGCTACTCTGTCTTGGGTATTTCCCTTGTCAAAAGACCAATGCTGTGTTGGACTCTCTAGTCCACGTATTTGTTTCCCTCGTGCCTTATTTCATTCCCTTGTCATTTTCAGGTTTGATTGTAAACACAGTGGTTCAGGCACATACGGGCAGATGGTGTGGAGGCTTGCGCTGTATACGCCCCCTTGCTGGTGGTGAGAAGCTTGGGTGGTGCGCCCGCTGCAGTATGTAAAAGTGTTCGGGACTTCTGCTCCGTTTCCGCCCTCTGCCGACCTGTAGTAGCCCACAATACATTCATGCCAAATAGTAGTGAGCGAGGCGCTCCCCTCGTCGTGATTCTCTCATTACTGCGACGACTGTTGGATTTGTACGTAATTCGCGTGCCCTGCAGCGAGCTCAGTAACAGGAAATGACCCGCTCCTGGCTAAGCTTATCGGCTATAAAACTGTTAGTTGCTCCCTTCTGTTCCAGCTTTAAAGACGAATTTTTTTTATTGTGCACCTCAAAAGTGAAAGCTTAGTTAAACATCTGTGTTGTCTGTATAATTGTTCTTGTTGCCTTATTGATACACTAAATTTTCATGAACGAAACATACGTAAACATTGAAAATGCGTAGAAAATTTCAGGGCACATTTCTTGATATTCCAATTCCAAATATAAATGTCAAATGCCTGGTTAAGTTTAGATCAGCGGATTTTTTTTTTTTTTTTTTTTTTTTTTTTTTTACGTCCTCCAACATTAAATCATATCGGACAATGAATGAAATTGGTGAAATGGCGCTCAAATGAGCCCAGGTTCCATAGAGCTTAGAGTTACCCGACATACATCTTTCAGGATAAGAGAAAACCTCATCCAGAGAACTCATCCAAACCGAGATTAGAACACGAGACCTCTTGAACATGAGGCAGAGGAAAAGAATTGATGGCATCGGTGCATCGTTCGAACGCTCTCCCAAGAAGTCTATAAAAGTAATGGTAGGCAAAGAGGGAGTTTCAAAACCCTCTGTTAAGGCAGCTGCTCATCTATTAAAACTGAAACCTTACACGATGAATATTGTTCATTAATAACAACCTCGTGTCGACGAGGAATGCAATAAATGTCTAACAGCACCACTTTCAACACCATTTATAACAGGTTAGTGCTCATTATAGCACAGGTTTCTGTCACTCGTGATCAGGCATACCAATTTCGAGTCATTAAAGCCAGGACGGAAGGAAATTAGGTTGAACTGTTCCCGTTGACGTTGTATAGTCCATTTTATAATTAAACTGACATCGTAACTAAGGGGTTCGCATCAGTGCAGCGAAAACAGCTATCACGTGATTTACCCCGTGTGAGGAAGTTATTCTGATGCCACTTGATTGGCTCAAGTTAGGTATGAATCGATTCCTACTGGATGGAAAGGAGCCAATGAAAGATGCCTTTACTACCTGCATAGAGATTCGGGCAAAAGGTTAATTCCAAGGCAGAAACACATCATCCGCCACCCTGAAACACGATGTGGGAAATGAAACGAGAGGAAAATAAGGGACGGTAAAAATTCGTGATGTGTCGCAGCATTCGTCTGAGGCCGGAACTGAAGCTCTGTTCCCGAAAACGAGCCTAAGTAGTTGCATTACGTGCTCAATTCTCCATTTAGTAGATGCTGCTTAGAAATTCGACCAAATGTAAAAGCAGTTGCGGAACTATCTTTAAATGTGTGTAAAATGGTTTAAGGCATTAAGCAAATTGCCTTGTCATGCTTGAGAGCATACCCTCATGAGTCATAATGAAAGTGGGCATGCAAGTGTGAACATAAAGCAGGGAACCAACATAACCCAGACTGATTGCTAGTTAAGTTTGTGCCTTGCCTTGTTAACGACAAATACTTCGTATCGTAAAGTCGTAGACTCGCGGACCCGCTTTTACGATTATTGCCGTTAACAGCGCAGTAGTGAAGAAGGAAGGAAGACATTAAGCTTAACATTAAAGGTGCAAGCTGATGACACCTCTTAAAACCTCTGTTATACTAGCCTACCTTACTCTCGCAACATATACCTACTGCTGTTTAATAAAGCAGGTAACTCAGAATTTCTCGGTGAAGCAATGTGCCCGTATGAGCTCTTCTAAAACAAATACCTACATACTCGTCAAGTTCCTGAAACTGAAACCTCTAAGACCTTGCCTCGTCCAGCGCAGTATTACCTACATAAATTATATACAAAGTATAAATTCCGTTTTATAAGTAATACTCCTTTTTGTCATATACTGAAACACTTTCTTGTACCACACATGAACACGTATTTAAAGCAAATAACTCCAGCTTTTAGACTATACACAAGTTTCTAGTCCATACTTTACACTTTATAACCATGAACTATAACCAAAACCTCTCACACAGTAAGTTAAACGTATTCCGCAGGCACAGAATAGGAGTAATCCTGAAAATCCTGAAAATCCTATCATGTTGCCCACCATTAAATAGTAATTCGGTCCCCATACACCTAACCCTAGGTTTTTGTGTATTGGAGGCTCTCTACTCCTTTTTACACTTTCTGCCATTTCACCAACCCCACTCTACATTTTTCTCTTAATTGTTCTTAGCCATCTCTCTTTAACTTTCCCTAAATAATTCCCTATATTTCTCCTCTTCTTTTCCCCCTTTACTGACAACATTTTTCTAATTACTACTTCACCCCCCAAATTGTCCCATTTACGTAGCCAAGCCTGCTCTCTCCATATCTTTGTTTGACTACAGTTTAATATACAATGGAAATCTGCATTCTCTTCTCCACACAATGGACATTTATCTAGCTCCCTCTCTTGACCGATACCTTTCAAGTTTCTCACTCCTGTTCTCGCCCAAGCAAAACCTTCTCGCCCTAACTTACTACATATATCTATATATCCTTCCCTCTCCCAGGTTGTTTTTATTTCTCTATATTATCTCAGTGAGCTTTTGTCACTTGTATTGGCAAAAATGTCTTGTCTGTCAATATCTTCTAATCTTAGCTTAATTTCTTTCCAGAAGCCTCTATACCCATACTCTGCATTTATCCAAGAATGACCCATACCTATCTCTGCTTCAACAAGTCATACATTTTATGTGCCCAAGACCCACCCCAGTTACTTCTCTTTTGAATATGAAAACACTCTTTAATTATATTGCCATCTTCCAAGTTAGTGATTCTGTATAAATATTTCATTGCCTTGGCAAGATTTTAATTTTAGTAGAATGCTTGCCTAGTTCTAATTGTACTGTCCCATTAGGTGATGCTATTGAATAGGAGTAAGAAAAATGACTTTACAATTCACATCACCCATCATTACTTAATGTTCATGCCAATTCATCGTTCACTGGTTACGACTGGTTATCGCCAGAAGTAACTAGTAGTGTTATCAAATCTTAAACCCTACAAAATTAAGCATGAACATTATTGAAAAGGGAACATCATGAATGATAGTGGAACAAATAAATAAGCGCCTGCTTACTGGTACATTCGGTCTGTAAATTTAAGTTACTAACAAGGTTTGCAAAACTAATACAAAACAGAAATAAAATGCACATGAAATGAAAATATTTAATCATTTTCAATCCTTCTGCATCCTCGTACATTTTACGGGCAAGCCGTAAAATCTGGCAAGTTTACGAATACAAGAAAATGTTTACATTTATGCTTCCTCTTATTTTTTTATATAAAAAATGAAAACAGTGATTTTCAGAACAACGAAAACTTTCTTGTTGGTCGGCTTTACAATTATCTGTTATTTCTGTCGCTAACGAGACTAAAGTGACTGTTACTGTCTCTTACATCCTGAGGAAACTTAGATAACGCTATCATTACGTTGCTGCCAAAGTTCCTGTACGTTTCCACTCCTCCGGGAACAATGCAGAAAACGGACGTAAATCCAAGTGCATCTGTAATGTATCGATGTCACTTCGACCTGATAAGGGAACTTAGTAAGTTTACTGACGTTACACTACGATTTAGTTTTAGATCAAATGTAATTTGTTGAAGACTGAAACATCGAATGAATAGTCTAAGCGGTTTTGAGCCAGTAACTTTCCAGGTCAGCTACAGTTTCTGGGTCTACCTCTTTATCAGCATCTCTACCGACCTGTGAAGAATAAATCTTCAAAATTCGGCAAAGCAGAACACCTACTGCCAGACTGAGTAAACACAAAATAGTAGATAAAGCGAGTGGAGCCTGACTGGTAAGGCTCACATAGTTGATTGTGGCCGGGTATGGCAATGACCTCAGAGGGGATTCGGCACGTCGACCGGACTGATCTTTTGTACCTAAGCCCCAAGTGGGGCACCCCGGGAAAGGAGGATGAGGGAGACAGAGGGTGGCCGACCACAAAGAATCACTACAGTACAGAGGGCGAGGTCCCTACACTTTACCAGATAGAAACTCCCCGGCGGTAGGTTTTACGACAATGGTCATCCCATCCACTTGGGCCCCGAAACAGTCTCGAGGCCGGTTTGGAAACTAGAGGCCGCCTCCCTAGAGCAGGATACTCCAGGCAGGCTTGCACAACCGATATCCCGCCTGCCGCGTTTCTGAATCGGTCCACTAGGCTGTCTAGGAGACCGAAGGCCGTCCCGCCGGAGGGAAAGCGTTTTACTCAGAACATATCATCCCGCCATACACCGCCGAGACTCCCGCCGACACTTCTACTCTGAAAGAAACTACCAGATGAGAGATGATATGAAATGATAAAGCAGGTGAAATGGAGGGACAGGAAACTTGGGGGATGTAATTAACCTACACAGCATTTGCCTAGCGACCCGGGAAAACCCCCCAAAAAACATGAATCAGGTAGGCTGGCCACGGAAATCGATCCCGGATGCGAGGCACAGACAAAACCCCTGAGCCATCCCGTTCGGTTGACCGAGTATCATACCATGATCGAATCTCAAGTGTTCGTTGCGAATATGTTAACTCACGCAATATGCGGCAAAAGATATCATAGAATTTAGAATGTCATCACATCCTTAATCATACTGTGGGACAATTTTACAAACGGTATTAATTTCTATGTTTGGAAACTAATTTTTCGCCCTCTTTTAATGACCAAACAACTTGTATTTTATGCTATATACACTTACGTTACCTATAGCAATCCAAACGCGATCTTGATGATTTACATGCAAGGATAGGGCTTATATCTAAACACATTTCTGTGGTTTAAATTATCTTAATATGATAACATCAATCACTAATATATGTGTCAATTATTGAGTTTACGAGAGAGCGATGTGCTTGTGAATGGATCAAAGGGCACATGTGCTGGATGCGATTTGTAACTTATGGTGTCTATAAGTAGGTATCTGACCTCCTGTGGTCTTCAGAAGTGGTTAAACCGTTTTGTCTCAAGTCGATCAATGGCAATTTGCGGTCCCAGAGTACCATTGTCAGTTAACCCATTTTGTTACAAGTCCGGCCAATGGTGATCCAGATTGCCAGAAAGCCACTTTCAACTGTGTTTTCTGATTTTCCTGTATACCTTCAGTGCACCCGTTAATTGCCTCTGATAACGAAATGCGTGTCTATGTAACAGGTAAAACACTATTACTGGAGTGGAGAGAATATCGGGTAAGACTAGTTCCCGATATCCGGGCGCTATATTCGGCTCTTTCCATAGTTGATTATGGAGGGAGCTTTACGATATTAGCTACCATTATTCAAGCGCTCTTCCATCAATGTGCTGTTTCGTTATATCGTTATCCAGCCAAGTTATTACAGCCTCAACGAGCGCAGCTTTAACCTACGTACGTAATGCTGAAACCAAGATAATTTATAAAAGCTGAAATGTGCATAGTAAAACTTTCCTCGTAGGTGGCAATATTTTAGTGTCAGTTGTATGCTTTGTCGTGGAACATTAAACAGAATTTCCGTTCAAGGAAGTGGGTAACCATTATTTCATTTGCATATAAACGTTAATCTCACAAGAGGCGGTGTTTTTACTTTCTCTAACGCTTCCCTAAAGTAAGTAGAGGAGGTACCGAGTTCCATTCAAAATGCCGGATTCGAAATTTCGCCGGAAATACACTTTTTGAGGTTCTCTGAACATAAAAACATTTCAAAAACTAAAAGAGAGCTATCTAAATAAAAAATCTTATATTTAATTTGTCTACTCCTGAGCAAACCATTCTTTCAGACGCTTATTTCTCTATTTCATATTAATCGAGATCAACTTTTGAACTCATTACCATATTGCTAATTTTCGTGTAGGTGCAAGGGAAACATGGGAATACTGTTTAATTGATAGTCAAATATTTTAAGAGCTGCTGGCTGTGATTACCTTGAAATTCCGATCTTTTTGCATGACCAAGAAATAAGGAAATGAATAATGCATTCTCTTTTGAGAAAAGTACAATTACCGGAAAATTCCGGCAAATAACGTCGAATATCTCCAAAATAGCTTAATTCGCAAAACCAAGATGTATCAGATATAAATTGTGCTTTTAACGAGATCTACACTTTAGTAACATTTTTTTTTCTGTCTCTTTACGGTTTCCAAGTTATGAAGGCCACTTCTGAGGAAATTTCAAGAACATTTAATATATACATTTCATTTGTTATGAAAATATATTAAACATGTAGTATTTTAATCAAAATCCTTAGTGCCATTTTTTGGAAAATCAAAATTTTTGGAAAATGTTCCATGTAAAGAGTAGTCTGGGGGAGGGGGGCGATTTTCTCGACTTTTCCTGTCGGATCTTTGGAAGATGCTGAACTTAAATAGCAAGTGTGGCATTTAATCGAACTTTCGTTTTTTCGTGCACACACAAACTTTTTTCTACATACTTTCAAGGTAGCTCAAAACGTTCAATTCCAATCAAATCTTGGCATCTAATTTTTGAGTGAAATGCAATACTTCTCCTACATATTGCAAGTACGTAGTAGAGAAAGTAAAAGCGTAAAGTCGGATGAATTCCATTCATTGTATTTTATCCAACATCTTTCAAGAGCAGAATAAACATCTACTTAAATTCCTATCACAAGTTGCATAATTCAAAACGTTGTATTATGTCAAAAACAGGTGCAATGTGTTAGGTGAAAATACAATAAGCTTACATATCATACAAGTGGTTATTCTTCAGTTTCTAATGAAGTTATGCAAGGAATGAAGAGAATGAAGTTTCATAAATTGGAGTGTAAATGAGGAATGATTGGAGGTTAGTGGGTGTGGCACACGGTGTGGAGATTATTCATGACATGTGGATGAAAGCTTTCATTATAAAGCACTCTGCCTGCATCTCTTAGCCTCCCGCCGTCATATACCGAATGATTTTTAATCGTAGAGGTTGGCTGAAATAGGATACGAACCAGTGCCTCCGGCTATGCACCTCCGACCCTAAAACTGTGTCACTAACCTGTTGGTTAGCATAACTGTGCAAGTATTTTAGGCGTGGTCAGGCACAACGTTTTGCAAGTGTTCATGAGGAGGAACCGCTATCTTGCCAATCTTATTACTGATTTCGTCAGTAGTTTATTCAAGCACTTAACACCACCTGCTCATATTGTGAAGTACTAACCTTATTGCAGCAGTGTTTAATACAATAAAGCCTCCAAAACGGACCGCGATCGTTCCGGCATTTATTTTCCGTGTACGCAGGTTTCTGTCTTACAGAGGGTTGTGTTTGAATAGAAAGAAATTATGAAATAGTCGCACAGGTTTATACAGAGGAATAATATAGAATGAAGTGTAAATAATAAGGTGATATGTATTATGTACTATATTTTCAACTTACATAAAATAATTGTAGTTTATTGCCTAGTTTCTCTGTCTGTTTTCAATTTTCCCTTTCCAATCTGCAACTGTGTGTACATCAACATCATTTGCTTCACCTCACACAGCATTCAAAACAATGTTATGGTGATGTTTGAAACTCTCGAGCCATCCATTGCAAGTTCTGAAATGGTATTTGTCTAATTTTCTTGTTGTCTCTAAAGAGTGAGTCTGAAGCAATGGTCCAGAAATGGGAATTAATTTAGCGCAAGCACTAACAAACCACTCGAACACAGCACGAATTAGCTCGTTATACTTTGTGATGCCGTTCACATGCCCTCCTGTTGCTTTTAACTACTCGTCTTTAATTTTTATTTTTTGAGATACCATTAATCTGAGTTTTACCCACTTTAAACAACACCATTCATTCTTTGGTTGTACATTTGTACTTCTCGTGTTCTCCATTAACCTTAATTGTTTCCTCCAATGATGATGCCTTACGTTTAGAACTCATTTTACTGATTTTGTGTACATACAAACTATGTTTTTAAAAATCATCAAAGTTCACAGTTTTCTTCCACTCGTACTTGATCACCTGTAACAACGAAACTGAGAATGAACACACTGCAAAACAGTTGTACGGTTACCATGTCTGCTGGTAGAGAGTCGAGAAAGCTAATGGTTTCTTTTCCCTTTTCCTCATTATTGCACTTTTTAAAATGCGTACGTTGTAACCCATTACGCATAAAGTAATCCCTTTTATTGGGGTTATTTGCGCAAACAGTTCTCAAAAATGATTGTCGTTCCCGCGTTAGGCAATTTTGCGGCTTACAGTACAATCTTAAATAGGAAATAGCCTCGTTCCGAAATCTATTTTCCGTTTTTCCTGGTTTCCGCCATATAAGGGGTCCGTTTTTAGGCAGGGTTTACTGTATAATGGGGTAGTGAAAATGTTGCGTGCAAAACAAAATATTTTGGCAATATATTTCATGTTATTCGATAGAGAACATGTGTGCTCTACAAAATAGTGTGTTTACTTTATGAATGCTTATAAAATATTTGTTCTTTTCAGGTCAATAAAATGGAACGTCCAGTTGACAACAAAGAGCATTTTGGATGGCCGAGAAGCTTCTTGTTCGACTAAACATAAAAAAAGCATAGGACTCTTCTAAATATACCTTTCTTCAAATGAAATATCCCTGGCTTTTAACTTATTTTACATGCATTATCTATGGACTAACACCAACTATTTTCTATTCCACGGCATTCCCAACTAAAAGTGAAGAATTTTTTTTATAAAGAGAGATTAGTTGGTGCTTTATGCCCATCAGAAAGTCACATATATGCATATTGTTGTTGCAATATATGTATATGGATTGCCAATAGAAAAACAGAGTTTAGGAATTATTGATGCCGTTTTCGTTCTTAAAATGGCGCTCTCGCATTATAAAAAAAACTACCAATATAACCTGGTTTTGTCTATTAATTTTAATGTGAATAAAGAGCCAGGCGAAAGGCCTTCTATAACCATGAAGGTAATCCCCAGAATGGCTGCTACTACCAGAAATCCAACGCAGAAGCACCACATGGAGCGATGTTTGGACTTGGGTTTTGCACTTGGCAATAAAAAGGATATTCAACGACCACGAAAATGTGCTGCTTGAGGCGTAAAGGATAAAAGCCCACTGTTGGTGTGTTAAGCACTTGGCGGAATTCTTGAGGAGTGGTTCGTCATATTCTTTCCTCAACTTAAGCATCTTGGGATGAGTCACAGGATGATGGTTTTCACCACGGGTAGGGTCAGCTCAAGGGTACCGTCGCATTTTATTAGTAGAGAGAGCTCGAATTATCCTTTAGTCGCGCTGCACTGCCCTTCCATTACGAAATATATAAATAACAGCTTACAAACGTGCGGCCTCGAATCTTCCTAATATGTGTTTATTACTCTTGCTTCCATTTTCTTGTTATGTGGTTGGTCAAACATAACTCCAGCTTCCCCACTCCCCTTTGCAACAATTACACTTTAAGTCTGACAGATGATAATGTAGTAAGGCGCATGTAATTATATGTAATTTGGGTTTAAGTGCGAACCAGTAAAAACTTACTCCACCTTTCCTTACTTCTTGAGACCGTGTGAGCATTAACTAACAGAAAAAGTAACTTACGATATCATTCCCATCAGCAAACCGGTTGCGGTTACCAGTTTTTCATTGCATTTTGCACATGCCAGTATGCCTACATCTCTGACATTGTGCGATGACTGACAGCTATGTGAAAATAAAGCAATAAACAGATACTCTTTTTGCGTCTTGATTCAGGCTCTGACACAGTTCATTATTTCATAACTCGATGCTAGAATGTTGTATTTGCAGCAGTAACCTCTACACAGAAATTTACAGTATTTTTGACCTACCATCTCATATTTGTTGGAAAGGTGGAAGTTAATTGAAGCGCTTAAATTGGGGAACGGAAGGGAAATAAGGGAAACAAAGCACTTCAGTCATAAGATGAAAGGGAGATTGAAGGGTAGACATATACTCAGTTCCGCTTAAGCGTCTCCGTTAGTCTCGTTGAAGTGTTGTCTTCCAGCGAACGAAGGTACTGTACTCCAAATCCACTTGAACTTACTTAGCAGTCAGTTGTAAACTAACGCTGCGATTGGCTAAGGAGATTTACACATAGATTATTATCTATGGCGACGTTGCAGCACTGGCTTTCTCCCCAATTCTCGTTTTATTATCACAAGAGGATCAGCTTCTTCGACCTTTAGCTCTAATGCTAAACCATTCACAGGCTATTAGGGTCTCGAAATGTTTGACCCATTTCGGATCTAACTGCTTGTGATAAAACTTAACTAAATAATATTTCGTGTAGCATTCTCTTCTCGTTGCAAATGTCAACATGGTTGTGGTTGGTTACATTCTAAGAGGACGCTATCAATAGGACTCTTTGAAGTAAAAACTGAAACTGATTTTAATTTGTCACTCTTTGGTTCTCAGCGTCCCATTTGGGCCTGAAAGACCGCTTTTGCCCAGAAGCGTTTTTATCAGACTTGAGATCCTTTTACGTGCCGTAAATCTACGACACAGAACCGCCACCTTTACTTCCCTTCCAAGGAAAGCATGCTAAGTATTTTTACACCCGAAAGAACACATCACCCTCCGCCAGGATTGAATCCCCTACACCAAGCACAACGACCCTTTTTTTGAAGAGAAATAATGATGCTCTACTTTTAGTCACCCGCTAATATTTTGTAATAGCATCACAAAATTATTGCATCCTGGAATTATTGCAGGAATTTAACGACGTGCTCTGTTGGAAAATTCGCTTCCTAGACCAGCGCCTGCTGAACGGACGCCCCGTTTCTCTGCGCCGTACCGTTATACGTGCTTTACAAGGCGATTATCTGTAATGCTAGCTGATGAAAATGTGAGAGACTCGTATATTTCACTGCGACAGTGTAAGAACTACGGGCACGGGGCGGGGGGGGGGGGGGGAGAGAAATAGAAGATATCGCCCGGTATAGTATCGTTGTAATAAAAGCTACGCTCAGTTTCCCATAACTTTATCCCCCTCAAAGAAGCCTCCCCTTTCACCACAGCCCCTTTCTCGCCTACCGTTAACGTTTTAGTGGCAGCAATAAACAGGCTGATGCGTTTCCCGTCTCTTTCCTACCGCATGCGAATGATCTCGGTTACAGAAACGACGTCAAGTAAAAAAGGAGAAGAGAAGGGATAAAACGAGACAGAAGAAAAGGGAACAACTGCTAGCCTACTGTTATGAGAAACAGATTTAACTGCCGACAATATATGAAGATCTCACCGCTGCCACCAATTGTGTGTTTGCAAACAGAAGTGTTGAATCGGACATATGCGGAAACCCAAAAACATATTTTAGCCAAGAGTAGAAATCTATTAATGGTAATACAGGCCAAGCGTTACCACGTGGCCGCTTCATTTCCTGCTTCTTCTCATAAGCATTATGCTACAGAGTATCGGATAAATGGATAATTATGGCGGTAGAAAGCGGTGGCTGCTCAAATTTCAATTTTTCCCTAGAAGTCTGACTCCATCCTTTTATAAATCTGCTATAGTTATTTAAAGAGAACTAGAATCCCGCTCCTTAGACGATAGAATGGATACCTGCGGACAAAACCTGTTAAGAATCACAAATTTTTCTCAAAAAGCTATTTTTAACACGAAAAGCAATCTAAATTACAACGTGGGATGAAAACATCAATATGTGCAATTCGCGCGTGAAACTTTACAATATGATTTACTGGTAACCTTGTTTTGTCACTTTGAAATATTTCTCATAATGCAATAATTTGTAAAGCCCTTTCAAATTGAATGGATATTCAATGAGATATTAACAGATCAAATATACTTTTGGATTTGGATGTTTTAATATGCTAATATAATTGTCTATTTTTAGAAATTTAAAATGTTACATAACATTGTTACAGGAGGCTCATAATGACAGACAAAATATAAGCTTTGGTTGTAAAGTACTACAAAAAAGGTTCAAACGTTCTCAACTTCGTATCAGCCTTTATTTAAACTTTCTCTGGTATTCATTAGGTTTTTTTTAATTTTACGTCCTCCAACGTTAAGTCATATCGGACGGTGCATGAAATTGGTGAAATGATGCTCAAATGTGTCCAGGGTCCATGGAGCTTAGAGCTACCTGACATTCGTCTGTAAGGATAAGGGAAAATCCAGGAAAAAGCCTTATCCAGGTAACTCACCCTGACCGAGATTCGAACTCGGGACCTCTTGAACGTGAAGCTGACATGCTACCATCTACGTTACCGAGGCGGGCGGTATTCATTAGGAAGAAGTATTGCAATCCAGTCAAATATTCGGTATAGATATTTTACTGGAAACACGTGTTTACTACCACAATAAACCATTGAGATAGACGCAGCAGCACACACATAAAAAGTCGGACCTCTTTAAAACTCACAACTTATTCCAAATCATTTTTGTGTGAAATTAACTATTCCCTAGATACCCGCTATTATCGGTTTAATTTTGTCAATACTTTGTAATCTTCTGAACCTGAGCCAAACTCAATTATTCCATATGATGTGATGGAAATGGTATAGGCCGGCGATCGAGATGCTGGCACGCTGTGTATAGCTTGAGTGTTTTTGCTGCGTGCCCACTCTCTGTAGGGTTTAACCTCAGATAAGCATTTGATACCATGCGTTTTAGGTAGGCTTACTATACGAATATTTTAAGAAGGAAGAGGTTTGTAAGGTAGCGCTATATTCCTTGGGGTGTCTGAAGTACTTCAAGGCCTCACTTTTAAGCATTTCCCTATCGCTACGTCTGCTGTACACCCCTAAGTTATTGCCCACGACGAAATGTGTCATAAAACTATTTGTGCATATGTTTTACGCTGCTTAATATGAGTACATAGAAAAACAAGTTATTGTAAAATTAGCCAATAGATACTATCCAAATAAATGATCATAGTTGGAGAAAGCCATGTGAATGTAATCCATCAAATATCTGAAAATTATTTTATAGCAATTAAGTTGAAATTTGTAAATATAGATACCAGTGCCCTTAAATACCATTTCTGAAGTATGAAAATTATTACTCTTCGATTTCATTTATGCTGTTAGCAAAATGAGGTATAGGAGGTATATCCGAACACATGGTGCTGATTACTCGGTGGATCTCAAAACGCGTATTTGTGCTGGTCTCTATATCCAATACTAAAATAATATGACAATGACAGCATCGCGTGTGTTCCTAGGCTGTAATGACATTGCTGGTTGGTATTTAAAATTTAAATGAAACCTACGTCTCGATCTGATAAGAGCACATGAACACATGTAAAACCTACTTCATCGCTACCGTAGCAGATACTGCAACTTCGTTACCGAGTTTTAAACGTTTAGCAGGCAGGCTAAAAAAAATAAATGGAGATGGATGAAAGGGACAAACACATCCCTCCACAGAGAACCAACTTTACCTCCTACAAAGAAAAGAGAGAAACACTAAACCACGCTACTGTGTTCAGCGCCGCGGGTGGCAACAACGAAAACTAAACACTCCTCCCAATGAACCACCAACGCCTGTCGGCGAGGAGAAGGGTGGAGTGGGAAAGAAGAAAGAAAAAAAAAGGAGAGATAGAGAGAGAGAGAGAGAGAGAGAGAGAGAAAAAAGAAAGCACTGGTGCTGGCCGAGCTGTAGATTTTAAATAAAAACACAACTCAAGCGCATTATTTTTACGACTCCAAACAAGGACATTTAAATCTTTTAGAACAAAAAATACTTGTGGGAAGAGAGAATAACTAAAATAAACATCCTCTAGCCGAGCGAGAAAGAAAAGAAGTGGAGAAAAAAAAAAAACTTGAAACAGGTTTTCTTTGTGCGCTTGCTTATATGGAGCCTTGTAAACGCAGAAGAACAAAAGAAAAATGTGTTTTACACAAATAACGAAATGGTTGAAATGGAAATTGACTTACCGCCTAAAAGAACCGTAGAGGTGGTAATGAGTGGAGTGTGAGGAAAACGGAAAAACGCTGCGAAGCCTTTGTTAAAATTTTACTTCTAATGAATCTGCACGCTCATGAATTAAAAAAAAAGAAGGGGAAAAAATGGCTTTTCTTCAATAGGGAAGCATCACGAGAATTACCAGTATGCTTCCAAGTCGATTTCCAGTTTTATTTTCACAACTTTTAAAAGGAGCATTCCGTTATAGATTAAAGTTTGTTATTTAGTAAATCTTTTCTGGAATCTTTTACAATCAAACTTCTAAAACTATGTTATAACCAATTATATTATGTGTTTACGTAATTAAAATATGGGAATGCTCGCTTTATAACATACCGGCACATTTGCCATTTCTTTAAAATTATATCCCATAAATGCTCATGAATTTTGCTACCAGAATCTCCTAACTACGATGCAACCTTTTTTCTGCACTTTCAGCTGGAATAGTGTTAATATATCCGTGTTCACTTTCTCAAAGCTGCACAGGATATTTGTTGAAATGGCACCAGTAAGATTACGTTACAGCACACACTGCTAGAATTTCTATGACACTTGTGAACATCTTGCTATCCCAAAATATGGAGACACTGTATGGCCTCCAAGATCCGCAGATTTATCTGTCACTATCTTCTCTTGAAGTATTTCAAGTATACTGATATCATGCACAAATTCCTATAGATCTTAAGACAGTATTCAGAAATAAATTAGTTATATTTTAGCTTAGCAGTTATTGCAGAACAGGGGGTCAGTTCTGAAACATAGTTTTGAAGGAATAATATTTCTTTGTGTTGCACAAATGACGCATTATTAATCTTATCCCTTTTAAATTTACATAATATTAAATGTTTAATACACAACTGTATAAATGTGCTTCACTGAATCGCCCTCTATGTATTGGATTTATTTGTTATAAAATCACTAAAATAAGATTCCGAAAATACATGCAACAATTATGGGCCTTTGCAACTATGTCTTATTGAAAGTTATTTAAATGAGGTATGAATGGAATTGTTTGCCTCATGTTTAACGATTATCATTATAAAAACTCTTTCTTTTAGGTCATTTGTAAGTGTCGTAATTAAATATCCATATGCAATAAGCTTAAACGCACGATGTAAACAAATTAATACAACTATTAAATCCTGCATTGCTAAAGGATGCTATGTTTTCATGCCAGAAGTCATTTGAAGCAGTAGAGCTCTGATCAAACAACAAAGGAGTATACCTATAAATTAAAGTAATTTACGAGATTAGGTGCAGTTCACATTGTAGCGCTACCGACAGGAATGTGTAGCATAAATATTACCTACTCTCCTCGTTCAGACACCAAATAAGGCATTTTGTTTACATAGTAATAAATTCATTGTCAACTCCAGCAAACAAACTCTTCTACACCTTCATCCGAAGTAACATTCTTCTCGTCTGTGAACTGTGATTACTGTAATCTTAAACTAAAGGTGCTTTATCTACAAACAGGTTGTTTCAATGCGACATCTTTGATCAACCACAATTGGGCATATAGGTCAAATAAGTTGGCATTGCCCGCCTCGGTAGCGTAGATGGTAGCATGTCTGCCTCACGTTCAAGAGGTCCCGAGTTCAAATCTCGGTCAGGGTGAGTTACCTGGATAAGGTTTTCTCCGGGGTTTTCCCTTATCCTTACAGACGAATGTCTGGTAGTTCTAAGCTCCATGGACCCTGGACACATTTCAGCATCATTTCACCCATTTCATTCACCGTCCGATATGACGTAACGTTGGAGGACGTAAACTTACAAAAAAAAGTTGGTATTGCTATGCGACACAAAATGAGAAAACTTGAAATAACAGAGCTACAGTTTGCTCTAAACTTGATCTATTAACAGCATGTTTTCCCCCTTCTCGGGTGGTATTAGCAGTTTGTGTAAACTAGATTATTCATTTGCTTGGTAGTCTTTGCCGAAAAGGTTTTAGGTTCATTGAAGGTGTGAGACTTTTTTCTCCCTTCCCGTCACCCTTCCTCTTTATCAAGTATCATCGTTATTATATAATGTGCATTTACAGTCTTCGCATTAAAACCTGACACCTTTTGAAGATCTGATCAGAAAACAAAAGGGATGGCAGTCAAAATGATTGTACTTTAATTACAATAAAATGCAATATTAATTTTGAACAATAATGCAAGCATTTTCCATTAATAAATGACAATAATTTATTTTACACTGTTAGTGAATACAGATGAAGTCAAATAATACTCCATTAATTTAATATTCCTCATTCCTGCTGCTGTAATTTCACTTTTGCAGCATAACTTGGGTAAGAAAACTTTGTTTGCTGGAAAGATTCTTCAATAATGAACATCACCATTTTTTGACCTTTGCGAACTATTACTAACGCGAAACTCTTAAGAATAAATAGCAACAGAGGGGAGATGAAACAGCTTTTACAGTAAAGGTGGTTACAACTGTTCAAAGAAATCCATCACTGTCGTTGTGGGGTGAATTAAGATTAAGGCCAAGTTGGTTCGGTTGGTTTCTTTCTCTCTTTTTCCCCTTCCTTTTGGTGAAAAAAAAAGAAAAACACAGAAAGAGAACTAAAGCAGGGACGAGTAGAACAAATTATGTTTAGAGAATCTAATAAATTAGGAAGAAAAGGCTTCAAATATATTACAACACAAGATATAGCGTTAAAAGCGTTTGAAAAGGGGTAATACACCTAAAACAAAAGAATAACTGGCGTATAATTACAGGTGAGAGGGAATTAAAATTGAGAGAAATTAGGGTTTATGAAATCATTAAATCTGTCGCCTTTTGACGTCGCGCCGTCTCCAGTCCTCTTTTCCTATGAATCTGCTCTCAGCTGCTGCAGTATTCAACTATGAGATCTTTTTCTCACGTTATGGGTGTGTGAGTGAGTGCGAAGATTAAAAACCATCAGTTAAGTTCACTGACAAATTCAACGGAGGTTAATAGTGAAATATTTGAAATGACGCGACAGTAGATAGGAAATACCGCTTTAAAATCCCTCAAAGGAGCCGCCTCTAATTAGATAACAATAGCGCTAATTGGATTACAATGTAATCCTATTATCACACCTCTTTGTCCTTGAAAGTGCCGCCCGCTCCATGTTATGAATGACGTCACAGACACACCCCTAAATGGCATACGTCATGAATGACGTCATAAAACACGCCTACCTGGCACGCGACGAAAAGTGACGTCACAGACACACCTCTAAATGGCATACGTCATGAATGGCGTCATAAAACACGCCTACCCGGCACGCGACCTACAGTGACGTCACAGAATCGACTCAAAGAAAGCACAGTATTTTAAAATCCCTCAAAGAGATGCCGACATCTGATAAGCAATTATCACCTCCCCTTTGAGTTTACAAAATCCCGAAATTAATGACGTCACAGAATCGACCTAATATTTTAAAATCCCTCAAAGAGATGCCGACATCTGATAAGCAAATATCACCTCCCCTTTGAGTTTACAAAACCCCGAAATTAATGACGTCACAGAATCGACCTAATATTTTAAAATCCCTCAAAAGAGCCGCCACTAATTAGATAACAAATAAATAGATATGTAATTCAATAAAGAAATAATTATATAAATTAATTAATAAACTAATGCATAGATAATGATTATATAATAAAATAAAGAAATGATCAATTACTTAATTAAATAATCGGCGCGGCGGGAGGCATATAACGTGATTTCTCACATGCGACCAACTTTTGCCGGGTTACATCAAAGCACTTTGCTTGCGTGACGTAGCTTGATAAATTAAAATAAGGAAATATATGGTGTATCAGATATCGATAAATGGTATTCTCTGAATGTAAAAGGGTGATATGAATTTCAATCTGTTTATTCACTGTGTATAATAGGGAAACTCCAGATAATTTGTGACGTGTTAAACAGGTTTCATCTTGTCTAAACAAGTTTAATCCTGCAGACTCCCCACCACTCGACTCTGACGTCATGTAAACAGGTTCAGTCTTGTCTAAACGAGTTTCGTCATGCAGACTCCCCCCCCCCCACAATCTCGACTCTGACGTCATAAACAAGTTCAATCTTGTTTAAAGAAGTTGCTTATTGCAGCGTCCCCCTCCACTCGAATCTGACGTCGCTAACCGGTTTAAGCATTCCAGTAGGCAGCTATATAGCCAGCGTTTTGTGATCATTTAGTATTCGGTAGTTACATAGCGAAGTGGAAAATGGCTGATAGTTCAGATCTTTGGAGCGAGTGTGCGTTGGAAGCGAGTCATTACAAGTACTTCCACACCGAAACTTGTAATGGTGTAATGCATAGAATTTTATGCGAGGAACCATCACATCATGATCAGATGACGAGTCTTGCCGTGTGTACAGAGAACTGTAAGGTGTACCAAAGAGAAAACCGGTAAGTAGTATTACTTCTTTAAAACATTTTTAACGTTCCTCCTTAATATAAACATCTAATTTGTAATATTTTTTATACTTTTAGAGAAAAACCCATGCACGTCGATGGTGCCGATGGTGTTGATGTGTTTGTTGCAAAGCATATATTGGAATGCGATACGGAAACATGCGACGGGTACACACATTCAGTATTATGTACCAATCCAGCAGAGCACGATCGCATGGCATCATTCTTCCTGTGCAACGACTATTGTGAAGTCTACCAACGAAGGAAGAGAAAACTTGAGTAAGTAAAAGAATAAGAGAATTATGTTTTCTATGAATCTATTTCACCTCCTTATTCGAGAGAGGATAATCTAAAATATACTTTATTTCTTGTAGGTTCCGAATGATTGAGCATAACTTTCCAGTGTGTGAAGAAGACCTGTTCCCTCATGGACGTGGCATTGATATAGTGGAATATCCAATTGCTGATCGGGATACACTACCTGTGGATGAAGGTCTGGCTTCACTACCTAATGATATAGCTCCCGAGGAGAATGCGACGAAGGTTGAGAACTGGCTAAATCAAAAGACTCCAGATTGTTCACCGCAGACGTTCTCAGAAACAGGCAAAAGCTTGAGGTACGTATTACATTTCTTGATAATACATATATGTTTGTTTTTTCTTTCACTAATGAAAAAAATATGTTTTAGCATGACTCTAACGAATCCTTTTAATATATTTGTTACAGAACTACAAAAAGGGTGCAACGGAAGAGAAGAGGTGAGACTAGCACAAAAAAGCAGAAGCGTAATAGTAAGAGGAGACGTCCAGGTGATGACCATTTACTGTTCTTAATAATTGAAGAATCACAGGACCAGCCACCGGAAAATGGAGAATCGTCTCATCATGCTTGATGACGTCACCATATCACCCGCACATACAGTCAACATCGGTTTGTACTACGACATCCCCTCCCTCTTCATAAAGTGTAGAAGTGATAATTCCTTCGTTTATATAAAAAAGGTGGATTGGGATATAATATCTAAAGACATTGAAAGTATTGAAAATTATCTACAAGAGCAAAAATTTACTGGTGTAGAATATTGTGATAATGTAATTTATGCATATAATATTATTGTAATTCTTTCAAATTCAGCGCATTTTATAAATAATTGTTTAAATGATCATGTAATATCTTTAAATCTTGATGCTATAAGAAATTTAAAACGTCTATTGCCCTATATTGAAAGACATTTGAATAATTTAAATGACTTCTTTAAAGTATCTAGCTATTCAGGAAGTAGGAAAGGTAGAAGGAAAATGATGTTATTGTATAATGAAATCAATAAAAGAGAGTTATAGAATATCAACTTGCTTTATTTTTCTTAAAAATACCTATTACATCCATCCATAAATGTAAACATTATTCCTACTTTTAAATACAATATTAATATCATTTGTATACAAAATAACTATATTATTGTCTGCATTACATGAGAAAGCGGCTTGTAGGTAAACACTTTATCATGCAGGATCAGGCAGTACAATGATGTTTGCTTCGGAATAGGTGTAGATGCTTGAATCTCGAGTCTGATGTTGACGGCTCCATTAATAGCCTCCTCGGGTTGATGAGAACAGTCTATGACAAATAACGGTGCACTTGCAAGAAAATCCTTTCTCTTCAAGAGCGGATAATTTTCTCTATCGTAATAGGAACTTTGAAATTTACAGTACATTTCATATAATGATGCAAACTTTCCACTTCCAAAATCCAAATTCAAATCATGGTAGGGATAGCAGTCACTATTGAGAAATAATCTGAGATTACTGATGTTGCAGTGATCAAACTCGGAGCTATTCTTTGCTAAATTGCCCATTCTTGCGGTCTGTGCTCCAACTATAACGAAACGTGGCTTTTCAAGTTTTGATGTTGTTGCTACATTCCAGGTGAATGATTTAGCCTCTGGCACTGCAGGCTGGGTGTAAAGATCCATGGAACGAAAGGCGATATGCAGAGGTGTATCAGCCTTGACAATTTTAAGGATGTGAACCCTTTCAGCATCAGAAAGTCGTATCACAGGCATCCTCCACTCAATTCTAGTCAGCTTAACATTAGGGAGGTCTCCAGCTGGTGCCTGAACACAGTTTTTAGAATCCTTGGATCTTATGAGAATTAGTTCATACTTGCTATTCAGTATCAGCTCCTTGTGGTCATCAGCAAAACCGAGTAGCATCGATAGAGGTACTATGGCATTAAAGCTCCCACTTGCAGGATATACTATGTCAGGTTCTTCTCCAGGATAAGTCCA
This sequence comes from Mantis religiosa, assembly GCA_030765055.1. Classification (NCBI taxonomy): domain Eukaryota; kingdom Metazoa; phylum Arthropoda; class Insecta; order Mantodea; family Mantidae; genus Mantis; species Mantis religiosa. Next base: position 73,761 of record JAUKNK010000561.1, on the reverse strand, counting down.
GCCGGCATTCAACAGACGATTAGACTCCAGTGGGTTGAGCGCCACATAATTTCGCATGGTTGTGGTTATACCGGGATTTCTCGTTCTGTCTATAGTTGTACCATTCATGTCCAGGCGAATTTCATCAAACATGAATGCCATGGCGTTGTTGGTGAGTTTCGCTGTAGTAGAGGGCTTTCCATCTGGCTTTGTTAGAGACCCCTCAATGTAAAGATAACTTCTGTTAGGCAGCGTATACAAATCTTCAGCCTGACATGGTATTCTAATTTCATCGTTGATATCCAGGGCGGATGAGTTATACGGTAGAAAGACATGCTCCTCCTCCTTGGTGATTTTGTCATCGAAGGATGGAATTTCTGTCACGTTTAAGATGTCCATTATAGCACTCTGTAGCCTAACTTCTCGAGGAACTTGTGATTTAGACGTGTTAACTCGTCGACTGCTGGAGAGAGAGTACGCTTCAAGCTTGCAATGCGAGCCTTATTACGGCGCTTGGAATGCCTTCTAAAATTTATTGCCATTGCGCCGTATGTGCACTCTTGTAGTTATAACCTCGTTTCTGAAGTTGATCGGAGAGCCGTGTTGGTCCACCACGCGAATTGTGATCTCGTCTATGCACTCTGTATCTATCACTGGTAGATATATCGGATTCGAAGGTTCCTGAGAGATGTGAAATCCCGGAGGTACAGAAGGGAAGAACTCGTAGAGCGAGTGTCCACTTTTTCCATCTATGAATGAACCTGTTGCAATACTGCACTCGATGCGTATGATACTCACTTTAAATATATTCACAAGGTCGTCGGATTCGTGAGCTTCACCTGCAGGTATAATTTTATTGGTTGCGAATCCTAGAAGCGATCCTATGGAGTTTTTCTTTGTAAAATCAACGGTATAAGGACATTTAATAACTGCTTTCATTGTATTATTATTAGGTTTTATGTAGAAGACATCATCATTCAGTACTAGCTTATCCTTTAGAAACGAATGAATATCACCGATCTCATAGGTTCCATGTGGGATCACAATGGTTTCAGGATTACCATCGCGTATGTAATGAAAATGATTATTGCTGCAGTCTATGTTTGGTATCGAATAAAAGGTTTCAAAATTCAATAATGCAACCTCATAATGGGCATTGGGATCGAGCTGAAGCGGAGGGTTTATAAAAGATGAAATAACTGAATCTGATCCGCTCACTGTAACCGTGTAGCTCATCTTCAGAATTGTGCAGGAGGTACTAGATCAATAGAAACTGCAAGCATAAGTGTCCGCAGATGACTGAATCAAAATTCTGATATCTCTGTGCATTATACATGATTTTAACATTCCGTAGATACTTCTCAATCTCAGGAGGAGGTTTCAAGTTACCAAAGCTGTCAAAGTAGTATGCTGTATCACCTTCCTTCCTTACAGCAACCCAGTGTGTTCCTTCATTTTCAGACCTGTCAAGATTAACAATAATACTCTCCTTGAAATGAGGCTTCGAAGGTAGTTTGTCAATCATATATACTCCCCTAAAATAAGGAATACCTAGTTGTTTGGCATATAATTCAATATCGATGTTACTTAGGGCTTCTTCCGGTATAAGTAAAGCCCTTTTCCACAGTTTTTTGATCTTTTCTTGCATTTGGATCGATTATTTTTCATTAAATTTTTCACAATTTCAGAAACGCCCGCCAAAGATGGGGGGTTCATTTGCAAAGATCTTCCTTTCCTCTTCTTAATCAGCTTTTTCCCTTTCCTCTTTTTAAGACCTTTTCCTTTAGTTTCCATGACCTTGTTATGTCTTGCCATTTCTGCAAGCTGCCTATCAGCGAACTTCTTCTTATTGACCGCAGTAGCTATTTGAGCGGCGCCTCCAGCTGCAGCGCCTAAAGCGGCAATGATGGGTATTAGAGGTAAGAACCCTCCTCTCTTCTTCCGTTTTCCACCACCCAATGCAACCTTCCCTTTCATGATTGCAGCTACTATCCTGGCGGCTAACCTCTCGCCAAAAGTGGAGTCGGACGAATGAACACGTTTCCAAGCCTTCTCAATAAGAACTTTGTCAGCCAAGTGCCTCGAAGCTATATCGTTGTGTTCAGAGTATCTAATGTCGTGTTCCTTGCACGCTTCGTCTAATTGGTTGATTCCAGGATCTCCTCTCTGCAAACGCTTTTGTAGTTTCGTTCCGGGTCCGCAGTATCTATATCCTGGTAAGTGAACTTCGAATGGTAGCGAATTAATTATTGAATTAATTAATCCAGAACCGCACTTATATGATGGCGACCTTCCTCTTCGAGCTCCCATGATATACTGATCTCCTTTTATAGATTATCACCCTCTTTATTCGATATGCTTATCAATTAACTATATTTTAGATTTACATGGTTTCGTTACAGATAGGTATATAATCGCAATGTAAGCCTTTTGTAAGTTAGTTGCTAAGATGGAGCTTGTCAAGCAAGAGTGTTCTCTTCCTATCCAGGTATTAGACTTCGAAAGCGACTTTAGATGTAATCGACATGGAAAGCTGTTTCCTTCTAATGTTAGAGCTCTGATCTTAGGAAGCTCAAACGCAGGGAAAACGAATGTATTACTCAATATGTTGCTACACGAGAATGGTCTTCGCTTTGAAAATTTATATATTTATTCAAAGTCTCTCTACCAACCAAAGTATCAGTACCTACTGAAAGTGCTTGAAGGCATTGATGGAATAGAAGTGAATACATTCAGTGATGGAGAAGCTGTTATGCAGCCTTCGGAGGTGAAAGAAAATTCTGTCTTTATATTTGATGATGTGATTACTGAAAAGCAGATGAAGATTGCAGCTTTTTACAGCATGGGCAGACATCGTAACGTTGACTCTGTATATCTAGCGCAATCCTATGCTAAAGTGCCAAAACATTTAATTCGTGACAACACAAATATGATTTTGCTCTTCAGACAGGACAACTTAAATTTGAAGCACATTTATGATGACTATGTAAACACTGATATGGCCTACAATGAATTTAAAAATTTGTGCAAATCCGTTTGGGAGAGTCAATCGGAAGCAAGACCTTTCGTTGTGATAGTTCCAGAGTTTCCCATGAATGAGGGGCGTTATAGAAATGGATTTGACATATATATTAAAGCAGATAAAAATGAAGATGTTCATTCATAGTTCAACATGAGTATCGATAGGTTTGGCTCACAAAGAGGCACTCCAGGTAGAAAAATAATAGATCGTTACATAATAAATAGAGATGGCAAGGGGAACTACCAATTCAAGAACAAGCGATTGTGCAACGTTCAGGATCCTGAAGAAGATAATGATGCTTCAAATAAAGTCTATGTGGACGCAGTTGAGAATAGGATGCAGAATTTCACACAACAAAGTTTCAAGGAAGTTGAGCTAATGGTTAAGGAGATGATCAGTGAATTGAGTGAGAAAATGTATAGCTTGGAAATAATGATAAAAGATCAAGTTTCAACTATATGGTCTGCGATCAATCACCTACAGTTAACTACCGCGAATTCCTTTAAATCTAATTTAGAGAATGAGAAGGGAGTTTCATTAGATGCTATTGTAAACACGTTATTGGAAAGATACAATACACAGAGTAATCAAATTTCAGCTCTAGAAAAATCAAGCAGAGGACTAAATGCCAAGACGACCATCTTTGTTAAGGAATTTCAGAATCGTTCACAGGAATATGAGAGTGAAATCGCTCAATTAAAAGCTACAATAGAGATGTTAAGTAAGACTGTAGATGTTTTCAAACGCAAGCTATAAATTGGATGTTATCTGTTATCCTAAATCATTTGCAAAATGGATAGCGAAAGTATAAGGTTGAAAGAATCTGTAGCCAGACACATGAAAGCTGTAAAAGAAAAACTAAGAGCTCTGAAAGGAATCAAGTTCGAAACCCAACATGTTATGTCCGAAGCGTTGAAGCCTGTAACTAAGCCTCTTGAAGAAATACTGGATAAACAAGAAAAAACGAAACCTTCAGTGACTAAAGATGGAAGAAGTAGCAATGGAGTTGAGACTACTACTACTTACCTGCAGAAGGTACGCTCAAAGGATAAGGATCAGCTAGATGCAACATATGGTGTAAGATATGAAGATGGCAGATATATGCTGGGCAATAAAGACATTCATTTCATAAATGATCAAATCCGGATTGGGGATGCTACATATGAGTCTACACCAGGTTTGAACGAGCTCATCTTTAAGGATTTCCCCGAGATGTCAGCTTACACAAGTGACGACTTGGATACTTACGCGCAGATTATGAGAGATACGCTCCTTCACAGAACAGGATACAAGCGACAAGGACGCTTGAAATGTCGTAGATCGTATAAATATACTAATATAATACGCCCGCTTGCTAATAAACATTCAGGACTTGGCATGACGTGGAAGCAGCATCATCCTGAAAAGAAGATAGATTACATCTACTGGAAAAACCCAAACACCTTAGTGAACAGGCTAAGACTTCTCATTGCATCAAGAGACGCCGGTAATAATAGTCACGAACAAGAAATTGAAGAAATCATACGGGAGCTAAAAGCATCTAAAGTTATAGCATGACAGCCAAACAGAATATAGCTAAAGAGCTTCATGCTCCAGCAAGAAGAAACTTCTTACGCCGGAAAATCGTTAGCAAGGGATTGAATGACTTGCTACAAATCGACTTGGTTGAAATGATACCATATGCGAGAATTAACAAAAATTTCAGATACATACTGGTTGCAATAAACTTCTACTCGAAAATGGCTTATGCAAGACCTTTAAAGGACAAGACCGGAGCTAGTGTGGCAAAGGGTATGGAAGATATACTACAAGAATTGGAGGCGCCACCCAGGAACATTCAAAGTGATAATGGGAAAGAATTTTATAATAAGTTCTTTAAAAGCTTAATGCAGAAGTATAATATTAACCATTACAGTACCTATAGTAATGTTAAGGCCGCAGCTGTGGAACGTTTAATACGAACCTTGAAGAATATGATGTATCGCGAGTTTTTAATCCAAGGGTCCTACAAGTGGTTAGATCTTTTGCCCTGTATTATTAAAAAATACAATAATACATTCCATTCTACTATTCGCATGAAACCCAATGAAGTAAAGAACAACGACCTTCTTTTGACTGTGTACAACTACAATCAAGACAGAAGAGAGAAGAGAGGTCCCAAGAAGTTTAGTGTTGGTGATTATGTTAGGGTATCTAAGAATAAAGGACATTTTGAAAAAGGATTTGAATCTAACTGGAGTGTGGAAATCTTTCAAGTTCACCATGTGAAGCGTACCAATCCGGCTACATACATACTTAAGGATAAAAGTGGTGAAGTGATAAAGGGAGCGTTTTATGGACATGAACTAAAAAGGACTAGCTATCCTAATACATATTTAATAGAAAAAGTTTTGCGGAGACGTGGAAATAGGATTCTTGTTAAATGGTATGGATTTCCAGGTTCTGAGTGGATAAATAAAGACAATGTACTGTAATGTAACGAAAAGAAATTAATAAATATGCTTCTCTGTTGCAAACCATTTGAGTTTTATTTTATAAAAACCCTCACATATACAACATTGAGGGAAAAATTAAATTTACAAAACAATATAATTAGATTAAAAAACCCTCACATATACAACATTGAGGGAAAAATTAAATTTACAAAACAATATAATTAGATTAAAAAACCCTCACATATACAATATTGAGGGAAAAATTAAATTTACAATACAATATAATTCGATTAAAAAAAAACCTCACATATACAACATTGAGGGAAAAATTAAATTTACAAAACAATATAATTAGATTAAAAAACCCTCACATATACATAATTGAGGGAAAAATTAAATTTACAAAACAATATAATTAGATTAAAAAACCTTCACATATACAATATTGAGGGAAAAAGTAAATTTAAAATATAACACAGTTAAACAAAACTTTATATATACAATATCATAAATTTGAAAAAATCCTCATATTTACATGCTCGTGGGAAAGCACTAAGTATTGCCAGGTGGTTTAAGGGAGTAATGGCCCCATGCAAGTGTAAAATGGCTTCCTTCCACAAGCTTCCTCTTGTCATCATTCCCATGCAATGCTACTCTATTACTTTCAATAGTGGTAATTTTGTGTTTGTCGGTCCGAAAAGTTTTCTGCAGAGTATATAATTTTGAATGTACGTCTACAAGACAGTTAAAATAGTCATCGAAATCTACTGCTTGCATTCCACATTTGGTGACACCCTTGGATTTCTTAACAAGCTGGCCTTCATATCTGTATGCATACAACTTCGCGCGGAGTCCAATATACTCGCTCATAGCCTTGCCACCCAATTCGTCCTTGAACAAACCGATTACTTTCTTATTGGCCTGCTTAATGCCATATGCATTGTCTTTTTCAAAATTTGAGGTATCGAAATATTGTGGGTTATCTCTAATAAACCTATAGATATCGGTACTCGTTTCAAAGATAAACGAGTCGGTATCCATATAATTTAATCTCAAGTCCTTTAAATTAGGCTTCATAACATTATAAAAAAAATCATACATGATGAATTTGGAAATGTCCAAAATAGCATGACCTATGTAAATTGGTTTGTTCATAATTACTTCCTCCCTCGCCAGTTCAATGCCCACCAGATCTTCTTCGAAGATGATTCTTCTCAAAAAGGTCGGTCTGGCAATGAGCTTCTTGGCTTGTTTCCACTGGCTAACGATTTTGAAATCTGTGTGTTTTCGGACGTTTTCAATAAATTTTCCATATACTGCATTGTTCATCTTTTTCCACAAGTTTTGTCCAAACTTAGATTTTTCCTGAGCCCTCTTTGCAGTATTTAAATCTATGTATGTTTTTAACCAGCGGGATTGCCTGTACTTTACCACTCTGTGAATATGTCTCACAGTCAGGCCATTTTCAATGCACTGCTGCAGGGTTCTGTAGTGCAAGACATATTTGCTTTTATCCTCTAGTGTTGCTAGCAGTTTCTTGTATTGGCCATTGGGTGGGATTGCAGTCTGAGCGCAGAAAGGAAGCTCGTTATGGGCGTCATGAATATGAGCGGGATATTGAAGGTCGACTTCCAAGACATATCCAACGTCTGACTCGGGTGAGATTGCCATGAAGTCGATACTGCCAATTTCATCTCTGGTCATCCATCTCAGATCACCGCAGGGCAAGGCTGAAATCATGCTCTGGCCGTACAAGTTGTTGATGTCCCAATATGATAGGAAGTTGACTGGTGCACTCCGATCGAAGGCTTCCATGTACATGTGGTTGGCCTTGGAGTAGCGCTTCACCACAGTGCACAAGCCCCCTCGGATCCCAGCCTCGAAGAATTCCAGCATACTCTTATCATGAATTAATGAGAGCTTCGCCTTTGTCGATTTCAACATGGCGTCGAAAGCAACTCCTGGTAATGTATAAAACCACGCTGGGTCGAGCTTATACATATCCAGTAGGAGACCTCTGAATTTCTCAAAAATATCTGATAGGAGCAGAACATCTGTTTTCAGATATAAATCGCTGTATTCTCCAAGGTTTTGGATCTTAAAGGAATCCCAGACCTTCGCAGCGTGCCTGTACTCCTCATCGGTGATCCCTTTTCCAGTGAGACGACTGGAAAACTCCTCCTTAGGAGGTAGTTGCGTCTCTTCAAGTTTTTCTATAGATGTTATATAGTCATAGGGGAATATCCCCTTTGATGTGACCAAGTTAAATTGCTCATTATCAGGGTATTCGGCCCTGGTCAGCTTAAACTCATCTACCTCAAGCATATCAGCAAGGGTGGATAGCTTATCGTCCAAGAACTTATAGCTATCCAGAAACCTGAACCGAATGTTCCTGTACCGTTTGCTGAATGATATATATCGCTCGGAGGTTTGTGCAATGCATGAAATAGGTTGATCATCATATGCCAAATGCCTTATCAGAAAGTGGCTGTCATAATTAGATAAACAATGAAAAAAGATAGGTATGAAATCAGGGACCTTTCGATTTAAATTGCACTTGTTATGAGCAGCACCCAGATATTCACCTGTCACGTGATCATGATCCCTCACCCTAATCTCATTCATAACAAAACTCCTAAGGCAAATGTGGCACTCAGAGGCATTATGGAAACTCTGTTCCTCTTCCTGAGTAAGATGCATCGGAACAATTCTCGAATAAACATCAATGACTTCGTCAGCAATTGATTTCAACTGCTTGATGAAGTCATCAATGGCATTAGAACCCCTGAAGAGGAAGAACTTCGATAATGCCTGATCATGACGGCACACTACCTTTAGAGCGATAGACATTTCCTCGTGTTGCTGAATAGCCCTAGTCCAACTAGCATTACTTGAGGGTTGGCAAGAGTAGACAGGGGTTAAAACAGATTCAATGTCAGCATAGACAACAAAAGGTACAGGAACGCTCTTGGAAAATGATTTAAACTCCAGGACCTCTTCTTCCCGAGGCATCTTAAGAATTTGGCAGTTTTTGCATCTCAGCTTGTGCGACTTAAGTGCTTCTTCATTTGCACAACGTTTGAGGCACGCTTCACATACCCACATTCTATGATTGTCCTTCGTGATCTGAGATCTAACAAGTCTTGAAAGATTTTTTATGAGGCAGTAGTGAGCATTATCTTCTTCTTCTATGTACAGTAGATTGACATGTACATCACTTTTCTCTGCAGGCTGGTATAGAGGTATCACCTTTTTTGAATCTTCCTCTATACCAAACACTGCAATTGACACCCCCTTGTTTTGTTTTTCAAAGCGTTCAATTTGGTGCAGAGCTACAGGGAATTCAATCCCTTCATAGTTATAAGCAGTGAAAAGCATCTCTTTAGGGTATGAACCTCTTTTCTCTGAATTTATCTTGGCGGGGTATTTACTTGCCAGCATAGACCAGGCAAAGCAGTACTCATCATCCTTGTTCTGTATATTCACTACTGCTCTCTTATACCTTAACCATGTGGGTAGTTGTATATATGAGGAGGCGTGCAGAGGGTCATAATTACATATACTAATTACCAAACTGTGTACGGCAAACAAAGTTTTCGAAGAAGCTCCCCCCTCGAATTTAGCTATGTTTTCCAAAATATCCTCCACAATTGCATGGAAATTTTGATTGAGGTTAGTGGTGGAAAGAATCACTTTGGTCTTCGAATTAAAGAAGGATGAAATGGTTACATCCTCATCAGGTTTGTGGATCAAATATGAAATCTCTAAAGAGCAATTCATTTTTAAGCCACTCCTGTGCTTATTTAAAACGGATTTCATCTCTTTAATAACGAGGTCCTCACAAGCTTCCATGAACACTCTAGGGTCGAGTATTTCTAAAGTATTTATAATTTTACTATTAAAAATACGCCCCTTAAATGCAGACTCAATAGTCTTACATTCTAACACCTGGCAATCATTAGCACTAACCTTAGGTCTTTTCATGGTTGATGAATCGACCGTGTCATCAATAGCATGAGGTCTCTTAGAGCATGATGGAGCTGAGGTGCCAGGATTGCATAATTCCTGACGGTTGCTTTCCTTGGTGCTCGTAGTGGTGGATTCCACTCTCTTGGGAGCGAATTGAATTACCGACGGTCTCTCTTGCAATTGAGGTGCAGATCCTGAAATGACCAAAAATGTATTAGTGTAAGCAGTAGCACAATATTACAACTCAGTTTTATTTGTCATCTTCTAACACTTGAAGTACACACTTTCCCCACAAGCCCTTGTACATACACATCAAAGCAAGTATATGTTTAACTAACACTTAAAGTTTACTCTTTTTCCCACAAACCCTTGTACCTACAGAATATTACAACTCAGTTTTATTTGTCATCTTCTAACACTTGAAGTACACACTTTCCCCACAAGCCCTTGTACATACACATCAAAGCAAGTATATGTTTAACTAACACTTAAAGTTTACTCTTTTTCCCACAATCCCTTGTACCTACACAAGATAACAAGTAAATATTTGACTAACACTTAAAGTTTACTCTTTTTCCCACAATCCCTTGTACCTACACAAGATAACAAGTAAATATTTGACTAACACTTAAAGTTTACTCTTTTTCCCACAATCCCTTGTACCTACACAAGATAACAAGTAAATATTTGACTAACACTTAAAGTTTACTCTTTTTCCCACAATCCCTTGTACCTACACAAGATAACAAGTAAATATTTGACTAACACTTAAAGTTTACTCTTTTTCCCACAATCCCTTGTACCTACACAAGATAACAAGTAAATATTTGACTAACACTTAAAGTTTACTCTTTTTCCCACAAACCCTTGTACCTACACATCAAACCAAGTATATGTTTAACTAACACTTAAAGTTTACTCTTTTTCCCACAAACCCTTATACCTACACAAGATAACAAGTAAATATTTGACTAACACTTAAAGTTTACTCTTTTTCCCACAATCCTTTGTACCTACACAAGATAACAAGTAAATATTTGACTAACACTTAAAGTTTACTCTTTTTCCCACAATCCCTTGTACCTACACAAGATAACAAGTAAATATTTGACTAACACTTAAAGTTTACTCTTTTTCCCACAAACCCTTGTACCTACACAAGATAACAAGTAAATATTTGACTAACACTTAAAGTTTACTCTTTTTCCCACAATCCCTGGTACCTACACAAGATAACAAGTAAATATTTGACTAACACTTAAAGTTTACTCTTTTTCCCACAAACCCTTGTACCTACAACACATAGAAAGCTAAAAATGATAAGTGTATTCAATTGTAAAAGTTCTTACCTCCATTCAGAAATGCATTGTTCTTCTCCGCTTGGCGCAGAGATTGAACCGTAGAGGACAAACACGCATAATCCCTTGCATTCTGCAAAGTACGCCTTAGACCTTCACCATTGTACCGTGAAATGTCACCTAAAATAAAGATAATATATCTCAGAAAAGTGAATTTATGAGGTAAATTGAACTTTAAGCACTTAAAACATATTAGAAATAAAATACATACCTTGTTCTGCATCAGCTGGGCGCGTATGCGCGTTCTGCAAAGTACGCCTGAGACCTTCACCAGTGTACCGTGAAACGTCACCTAAAATAAAGATAATATATCTCAGAAAAATGAATTTATGAGGTAAATTGAACTTTAAGCACTTAAAACATATTAGGAATAACCCAGACATACCTTGTTCAGCATCAACTGTCCGCGTATCCAACTGATGTCCCTGGGTTGTACCCTGGGCGAGCTTTCTGACGTAATCCTCCATTGCAGGAGTCCAGACGTCTGATAAAGGAGGCAACGGAGAAGGCACATTCTCCTGGAGATGGCTTATTGACTGCGATGGATTTTCAAGCATCGCTCTTAGCGAAGCAATGTAGGTCGCCATCTGCATGCGCTTATATGCTTCTCTGGTTTCTGACTTCCAGTATGCTAAAAGCAAGTTCATTTGTTTAATAATAATAATAATAATAATAATAATAATAATAATAATAATAATAATAATAATAATAATAATAATAATAATAATAATAATAATAATAATAATAATAATAATAATAATAATAATAATAATAATAATAATAATAATAATAATAATAATAATAATAATAATAATAATAATAATAATACCACAAAAGGGAAGGTTTTGCGAACATTTTAATTATAAATACAAGAGAAAGAAATATGTTTTTAAATAACTTGGTAAATGATCTTAAATAGCTGTAACTGTACCGTCAATACAGTGTTAATCTTCTATAAACTTTAGGGTAAATTTCGGAAAACATTTTAAGTTAATGTCGAATATTTGCTTCCAATATGATACACAGCTACAAGCACCTTTACATGCATGTCATATGTACAGAATAATTAAGAATAATAAGTTATAAAACAATTTAGAATCTCAGAAATATCTGATATTTAAGCTTTAAAGTATAAGAAGATTCTAAACTTTAAAAGTATTAATAAAACGACTGAAATACATAGATAAGCAATATATTTTTAAGTAGAAATGCTTGATGACTTACCAGACATTTTCAAATGTGGTAATGTATCACGGTTTGCAGAAAGCAGCGTGGAAAATCCAATCCTTGCAGAGAGTCGCTTCTCACAGTGAAGGTTCGATGCACAGGACTATCTCTTGCAGTGAAAATAACTGGTTTATTTCGCTTATTTATACCAATTTGATACACATGAAAACCACCCCTTCCATTAACATATTTTAGCGCATGCGCATTCTGTTTTAAATGAAGTTGTGTGATTGGTTATCTTATATTTTTCAGACATGTCATGATTGGCTAAAAATAATCTATTGTTTCCTTATACCAGCATGGAGAGGGAGGTATGCCCTTAAGCAATGAAGAGAACATGTTTAGACATGTATTTGGTCACGTACTCATATTGGAAGCTTTTTCTTGGTTTTTCCCTTTAAATTAGTTTTGGTATCTTATAGTACATTAAACATTTACTTTTAAAAGATGAGAGATAGAACAAGTATTTCTTCTAAATGTATTCAAAGTGTTGTTTTCGTAAAACACTTGCTTCATGGCCTTTCCTGTACATTGGTTAGATAAAAGGCTTTTGTTACTTGTTAAAAGATTTTAAAGAAAGGATGTTTTTGAAAGAATTGGAATTCCCTACAAATATGTTTTTGGTATTTTATAGAACAATAAGCATTTACTTTTAAAAGATGAGAGATAGAACAAGTATTTCTTCTAAATGTATTCAAAGTGTTGTTTTCGTAAAACACTTGCTTCCTAAGGTTTTCCTGTACATTGGTTACATAAAAGGCTTTTGTTACTTGTTAAAAGATTTTAAAGAAAGGATGTTTTTGAAAGAATTGGAATTCCCTACAAATATGTTTTTGGTATTTTATAGAGCAATAAGCATTTACTTTTAAAAGATGAGAGATAGAACAAGTATTTCTTCTAAATGTATTCAAAGTGTTGTTTTCGTAAAACCCTTGCTTCCTAAGGTTTTCCTGTACATTGGTTAGATAAAAGGCTTTTGTTACTTGTTAAAAGATTTTAAAGAAAGGATGTTTTTGAAAGAATTGGAATTCCCTACAAATATGTTTTTGGTATTTTATAGAACAATAAGCATTTACTTTTAAAAGATGAGAGATAGAACAAGTATTTCTTCTAAATGTATTCAAAGTGTTGTTTTCGTAAAACACTTGCTTCCTAAGGTTTTCCTGTACATTGGTTACATAAAAGGCTTTTGTTATTTGTTAAAGGTTTTCAAGGAAGGGATGTTTTCATTTTCTCGGAAATATTTCTTATAAAGGTTGCTTTTAAAGCATGAGTTCTTTCTTTTTGTTTATCTCGTCTTCTGTAAGCCATTAGCGATGGCCTTAGGGCAGTCAACTGGAGACCCTTTATGGAGTCCGGTTTTACCGAGCAACTGCACTGATGGTTTCCTAGTTTAGCGCCTGATAATTCCGACGCACGCACCACAGGAATGTCAGAGAAGTTGCCTGCTCTCAAGGGGACACTGAAACAAGAATTGACCTGTTTTCTATTTGTTATAATAGCCGGAGGCAACTTGGGTTTTCCCCACTGTATTGCTATAACAACCCTTCTCCACATCTGAGGAATGCTACATTTACCTGGTTCTTAAAACAGGAGAAAACCTGCTTTGCAGGATTGGATTGGCACGGTCCACAACAGCCTCGAGCTATTATGTGAAATAGAGAGAAATACTCTGAACGCTTCGTTGTTATGTTCCGACGTCATTATTCTTAAACACGAGGGAACCTGCTTTTTGCAAGATTTAACTTGTTTGAATTGTCACAAATGATCAGGAGTTTCCCTATTATACACAGTGAATAAACAGATTGAAATTCATATCACCCTTTTACATTCAGAGAATACCATTTATCGATATCTGATACACCATATATTTCCTTATTTTAATTTATCAAGCTACGTCACGCAAGCAAAGTGCTTTGATGTAACCCGGCAAAAGTTGGTCGCATGTGAGAAATCACGTTATATGCCTCCCGCCGCGCCGATTATTTAATTAAGTAATTGATCATTTCTTTATTTTATTATATAATCATTATCTATGCATTAGTTTATTAATTAATTTATATAATTATTTCTTTATTGAATTACATATCTATTTATTTGTTATCTAATTAGTGGCGGCTCTTTTGAGGGATTTTAAAATATTAGGTCGATTCTGTGACGTCATTAATTTCGGGATTTTGTAAACTCAAAGGGGAGGTGATATTTGCTTATCAGATGTCGGCATCTCTTTGAGGGATTTTAAAATATTAGGTCGATTCTGTGACGTCATTAATTTCGGGATTTTGTAAACTCAAAGGGGAGGTGATAATTGCTTATCAGATGTCGGCATCTCTTTGAGGGATTTTAAAATACTGTGCTTTCTTTGAGTCGATTCTGTGACGTCACTGTAGGTCGCGTGCCGGGTAGGCGTGTTTTATGACGCCATTCATGACGTATGCCATTTAGGGGTGTGTCTGTGACGTCATTCATAACATGGAGCGGGCGGCACTTTCAAGGACAAAGAGGTGTGATAATAGGATTACATTGTAATCCAATTAGCGCTATTGTTATCTAATTAGAGGCGGCTCCTTTGAGGGATTTTAAAGCGGTATTTCCTATCTACTCGCGACCTTTTTTCTGGTGTACCCAGACTTTACGGTTTAAAAATAACTTTTCGCAATAATAATGTGAAACGAACATTGCTATAAGTCACAGAAAGCTACACAGGAAGTTCCCTGGCAGTGACCCCAGCGCGGTCATTAAGTGCTTTGACTGCCGAACAGTAAACACTTCCATAAAACACGAAGGGAAAGACGCCACTTTTAGAAATACAAGATTTTGTTTCTTAAAGCTGGTAATTCCTATCTGAAACAGAATTTTACTTTGTGACTGCTCAATCATAAGAGTGCCGTAAGTTTTGCAATTTCTACAATTTTGTTACGTCTGCAATAATTGAACATAACTGAATTCCAGAAACACTTTAAGCTATTAGTATCTCTGTGTACTTATTTCAGTAGAATAGTAATTATCTTAACTGCATCAATTTATACTAATTGCTTTTATTTCAGTCATTAAATTATCTTAGCTAATGACCACGAGAAAATATCATCTGACTTCTTCAAATTATACATTGATTTTAACATACGGAATTACTTATTATAATTTTCTATCTTCCCATCATTTCTTTATAGAATTACCTATTCGTACCCACCGTTTAATAATTCCGGTATCAAAGATGAATGTGAAATCGAGGAAAAGGCAAAACATAATAGAGGAAAAATCATCTACAGTCGAATTAAATAGCTATGGAAAATCAGCATACAGAGAGAACAGAGTTAATAAATTATTACATGTTAAATTTATAAGCAGTATCTTGGGCCAAGTGTCCTAGTTTACTAGGTCCATAAGTGTAGTGATTTGAAATTTGACAAACCACGAAATAATTGTTAACATAGTGGGTTGTGCTTTTACATATTCAATAGTATATGTTCATATACATATTTCAAATAAATGTTCATTTAAGCATTTGTTTGTTGAAAGTGTTTGTAGAAATATTGCCTACCTATGTACATACCCGTGAAATGAGTAGGCACGTCCAAGGAACACTAAACATCTAGGACAAGTGAGACAAGGGGAAATATGAAAGGGAAAACTAGCAAGTTACAGGGAATGTAAATTGTACTGTGATATTCAACTAGTAGATCCGAGCAGCCTTTGTGACAGTGCCCTAATGCTTGAACAATAGTGGCTTTAATCCACTTCCGAATCAGTTCATGGAAGGAATTTTACGCCAGGAAAAGTTCTTGGTCCTCCAAGTACAATGGAGCCATTGTCACTTGGACACAGGTCAGCTTCATACTGACAGGGGAATTTTCTTGAAATTCGGCAAGAGAAGGTAAATGTGATAAACATCAGTTGTCAATTTAAGCTGCAAGGTATCGGGATGGTAGACAGACAGATCAACAAAGCTGCTTTGAGCTATACACGCATCTCGTCTTCGAATCCCATCACGATCCAAGTAAGAACACTGTCAATTCGTGGGTGATGTAACAGGTATTTCGAACTATTTGTGTTACAGGCACCCCGAAGTTTCTAGTTATTTGAGTAAAAGGCTGGCCGGAGAGCTAAGGGATGTACGAGCTGACGTGGATTAATCGACATCTCTACCCTCTGTGTGGCAAGGTGTGGTTAGGGTGGCACGGACCCGCACTCTTCCCCTCCTAGCTCGGTAGCAAGCAATAAATTCTCTAACCTGCTGAGAGTCCCAATTAACTACTGTCTTCATTCACAATTCTCGACAGCATTTAACGCCCTTCCAACAAAATGTACTGCTGTACTCTTTGTTAAACTGCCGAGTAGGCAAGATATTACTGCCCACTCTGGGACCTTCTCCATTTAAAACTTTTTATGGTACGGGAGTGAAACTTTTTCAGCTCTTAATACAGGTGGCTGTTTTTCTACTCCAATAGGGCTTTTAGTATGTTTGGTATATAAAGAATGAGAATAGCAAATTTAAATGCATTGAGAGAAACATTATACACTATAAGGCATTTTTAAATTAATTTCCATGATGGGAGGATGAACCTTCATTTCTAATTGTTTCCTCCCCCGATCATAATGACAATTATGAAAAGGTTGCAGATATTTTAGAAAATAAAAGCCTCACATTCACACTTTTTCCCGGTATTTTTAACTAATCTTGTACAAACTTGTTTCATTTTACATCATGTTCATAAGATAAACCTTTTCAGAGAAGATTCTGAATCTATGATCAAGTCTTTTAAAAGTGGGTCGCTACGTAACTGCTTCGAACCTTGCATGACACCACGAGGAACAACTGAATGGTAACAGAACTTAAAAGAATGACAAACTATTGAACAACTCTAATCAGCAACAAAGGGCTGATGCCACAAGAGTTATGTGAATTAAATTTGTTTTTAAAATCTATATTTGGCATTAAGTAACTGTTTGTCTATTTTATAGTTTACAAGTTACACAAAATTAATTCAGAATGAAAAGGACTTGTAGCTATTTGCAAGAAATTCAAAATAGGTGCACGTTTTATAGAAATACTTTGAGCAGATGGAATTTTAATAAAACCGTTAAAGCTAATTCTCCATGTTACTGACTTGGGAGATTTTCCTGAAAATCTTTGTGCCACATTTTCGGAAGACCTGAACTTAAATACAGAGCTCGCTGACTTTATTCTGTGTTTCGCTTTTGAGTTATACTGTTCAATAGACGGTCAAACACAAACGCGTGGAAGCTTTCTTTCTAAACGGGTCTTTTTCTCTCCACTCAACGGACCTAAAAGCATGTATTTTCAATGAAATCTCAATAATACTTTCTCTAACTAATAAGTATAAATAGAAACTAGAGAAAGTAAAGCACGTTCGGTTGATACATTCATTTGTATCTTTTAAAGCGTGGCAAAAAAGAAAAATTACGAGTTTTATCGTTTGCATTCGTCATTCGTCAATGACAAAAGGCAAGTTAACCGATCACATTCGATGGATAAAACTCGACCAAAATTTCTCCTTGCTTCATAAACAAACCAGAATTGTAGTAGTAACAGATCGCCTCAAAATTGCCTTCCAAATGTTAGGTGCATATTCGGTTTCAAACCTGAAACCGTCTACTAAATCCCCATCCAATTTTGATTTCCTCCAGACAAAGTTAACCTTAAGTTTGTCACTTAAATTTAGTGGTATTACTCCAGCAAGGGAGAACTTAGATATGTAGAATTTTCTGGAAAATCAGCAAGTGTGATATTTCAAAAAAGTTTACGTTCTGCCCCGCAAGGAAACTTCTTAGGTATATAGAAAGCTGCTAGTATTTGCAAATCCCAAGAATATGGACTTAATGTAGAGTTACTGCTTAAGGAGACACTTCATTACAACTTGTGTCTAACCCACCGAGATGAAGCGGCCGTGCGGTGAGTCTTAGTCAAAACGAAACCTCAACTCATATTAACACGCCTATCAGTTCGTTTATTTCTTTACCTGTAAAACTGAATTATTATTATTAATTATTGTTATTATTATAAATTAGGGAATATTTGCATGCACAGAATAAAACATAAGCTGCATATTAAATAATAATAATAATAATAATAATAATAATAATAATAATAATAATAATAATAATAATAATAATAATAATAATAATAATAATAATAATAATAATAATAATAATAATAATAATAATAATAATAATAATAATAATAATAATAATAATAATAATAATAATAATAATAATAATAATAATAATAATAATAATAATAATAATAATAATAATAATAATAATAATAAATAATAATAATAATAATAATAATAATAATAAATAATAATAATAATAAATAATAATAATAATAATAATAATAAATAATAATAATAATAATAATAATAATAATAATAATAATAATAATAATAATAATAATAATAATAATAATAATAATAATAATAATAATAATAATAATAATAATAATAATAATAATAATAATAATAATAATAATAATAATAATAATAATAATAATAATAATAATAATAATAATAATAATAATAATATACTATTGGGTGGATGGTTAGAGTATATTCAAAAACTTTCAATTCAATTTTAATTCCATTTCGTTGAATATAAAGTAAGAATATAAGGTGCTTTTTTGGCACTTATATGCGAATATGACGTATTTTTAATACCGTCCAACACAAAGCAGAGTTGTATATTGTTCATTATCAAATTTCCCTCTAATTTCACTCCGGTTTGTTATTGTGAAGGAATATTATCGCTATGTTTTTCATAAAACATGGAAGAATTACAGTTTACAGGAAGAACTTTGCTACCATTTTTCTCAATGCCCAACACGCAAATCAACACGCTTTGGCCAACCTCGGCAAAGTTTTGTGCGGTAAAATACAGGACCAAATTAAAATAACTTCACAACTCTGAAAACTACTTGCACGAAATTTCTACCCTTGATGTAAAAATCTGCATTGTTTACTTCATCTGGTTAAATATTGTACTTATAAAATAAGACTTTTGAAACTTTCAAAAGTTGGCCTTAGGTTCGACCCCTTCTAGGTCACTTGAGCTGTATGACTTGGTTACTTCATTACGTTACGAAATACCTTGACTTAATATTTTCAGGTGCACTTACCTATGTGGACAAAATTTTGGAGAAGGTGGCACAAATTGTGTAATCTAATGAGCTATACATTTTTTCCTAGCTCACATTGTATATAGAGTCTGATGGTTGTACACTCTGCTGAAAGGTCGCAGAACTGAATTAACACATGAATGATCTGAGAGAATCACTTGATATCGCAAAGCTTTACCTTTCAAGACTGTACAATGCAAGTATTAAATCACGAGTGAAAATTGTAGGAAACTTTACGTACAGAATGCATTGGTGGAATGTAGAATGCTTTCTGGAAGGTATATTGAGCCAAATTTACCGCAAAGTTTACGGATGACATGAAACGCTAATCAACTAAGAAAAAAGCTGCAAGTTCGTGATGCTAAGAGAGCGGATGTCTTAAGCTCTCCTAGCATGCAAATATATTGACCATAGTGGAGTGCCTCAAAGTATCAAGTTTTAGCGACTTTGCGTGCCACATAACTTGCAGGGTATAGAGGACGGGCAGGCGGTCGGTCGGCTTCTGCAATCATAGGGGTCTCTAAACCACCTAATACAATCCCCGTGGGGAAATTGTGGGGGATCACGTGACCGGAAACCTGAACTACCCAGTCAGAAGACGAGAAAGGGAGATCTTAGCCAAGGTACAGCCCGGCTTAAAAATCACTAGCATGCGCAGGTGTCCTTATCTCGACGAGATAATCTGCTTTAAACACTCCGCACCAATTACTGTTGCAGTTATATGTTATTATACAACAGGTGCTGCTTATTTGCTTAATTGTGTCTCCTTACTTTCTAAGGAGAAAGTCATCATGTATCAATCTAAGGTGGAAGAATAGGATGAATTTGAAATTAAGTGGTGTTATTAGAGTAGGTATAAGCCAGCAAAGTAATTATATCAAATTTTTCCTTCATAATCCTTTCCCTGCATTGCAATTATAAATAAAACATATTTATATAATAAAAATATGTCAATGAATTGTTATTTATCCTCACATTGTTAGTAGATTTTTACCTTAATGGGACGTGTCAGACAATGCTCGAATTTTCAGACGTCTAATGACAGGCGCGTGCACACAGCAACAGGAAATGAAGATAACGGTACAAATAGAGTGTTTGAGAAATATAGTTTAAACATACACCAATAATATACACTAATAATTAGAGTGTGTCATCTCATTCCATGGCATATGCTGATGACATTTTTAGTGTCTACCATCAATTAATGTGGCGATCAGTAAATACAACTGCTGGCCATCTAGACTCAGAGAAAATACCAATTTCCTCTTATTACGAATATCGTCTAACAAAAGACGACTGTCAAAACAACGGCACTTCTGTATTTCTCTTACTCTTTTGTCCCAGTTGACAGTGACAGCAAGCTATTATTGGGTTAATGGTTTCCAGTAGACATTCTTATTGTGTGCTCTTCATAATGGGAAAGCAGGGAAAGAATTGAGAAGAAAGTCTTCCAATAAAGGTAATTGATCCTTAACACTGTCACAATGAGAAACACTTAACTAGTTCTGGCGATCTTTTTTCAAGTAACTTATAAAACAAGCAAATTTACCATCATTCATTGTGACAGAATATAAAAATTAGAAACTGACAAAATTGGGCTACAGTAGCGGCGCAAACGGTAAATTGCCTATATAGCTACATGGCCCCCTGATTTAATATCCACACCTTCGAAGTAATGTTCCCCAGGCGTGCTTAAATGTCTTGCATCCTTGCAACCAGCTGGACCTGAATGCAAGTTAGGCTGTCCGCCTTTTCATTTTAAATTTAAGCAGTTTTTCTCTCACACGAAATAAACATTCTTTTGTGGTGGAGGGTGATTTTGAGCAAACCAAAATATATATTTATGGTAGGATATCAATATAAAATCTTTTTGTGGAATGCATCACACATCCAGCCAGCAAGATGGCTCTGGTGCTAACGTCTTTGGCTCGCATTCGGGGAGATAGTGGTTCAAATCCCATGTACACGCTTGGAAGGCAAATGCCGTATTGGATATTAAATAATATATCCAGAAAAATTATTAGAAATTAATATAGGAAGGCGACTATCAACTAAGAGTTTACAGGTATCACCGTGACTAAAAGGAAGGCACCAATTCACGATCCCATTGTCCGGGAAGGCGACTACGCAACTAAGACTAGCACACGTCAAGTGAACCAACGAATCAAGAGATTATCGAAATGTTTCCAAAGAGAATCTAAAGCGACGTTAAAAAAATTAATCTATTTCTTAACCATAGGTAAGCGATTCAGGAAGAAATAAATTGTCAAATTACAATATTAACATCATTACTCATAATGTGTCAATGCTTCTGAAGAAATAACAGTTCAACTCTGAAATTAATTTGTGTGTGCTACAAACCGCAGAAATTGGTTACCCAAAAAGGCATAGTTACTTGTGGGGTATTAAATTAAGTTAGGTTAGTGATTATCCTATTGTTATCGATTGTTGCCATGCCAAAGACAACTGAATATCGTAATTACAGCGATGCACTTAATGGGGAACATAAAGCCTTTACTAATTAAAGACTACCAAACGGAGTCACCGGGAAATTAGCGCAAGATGACACAAAAATGTGCTAAATGTACACTTCTAAGGAAAGATAACAAAAAAAGGACACCTTCAAGGCAAATTAAAGGAAATAAGAGACTGCCTAGATACTTCATGTACACGGTGCAAAAATTAAATGTTGTCAACCAAACAGCCAGCCATCTTCCTTCCAGATTAAAATTGCATTTTATTTGGCATATAATACGAATTAAATACTTACAGCCCTTTTCTTTGATTCCATTTAATTGTTCACCAATTTCCTCTTCAATTTTGCTTTACGTATTTGCTACTTTAATATGCAATCTTCTTGTGAAACACTGCTGTTTCGATAGCATCTAAGCTTTTAGCTGCTACTGCCATTTCCTTAACATTATCAGCTATAACCACACAAATCCATTTGAATTCCTCAATTTTATTATTTACAGTTATATTCATTGTGATGCAATTTTCTGTCATCTCATTGACTTCATTCTTAAAGATATTTTATCTTCTGTTACGGTTTCTGTGTGAAATTAAATGTACTCAGACCTGATTTCTTCAATTTTGACATTTACATCATCATCAGCTGCTAGCTGGATATGTTTATTATTCATTTCAGCAGCCAGCTCTTCTCGTTTTGTAAACATTTCTTCAGGTTCTGTTTTTCATTGATCTCCCTAACTAATTTATCCTCTTTTACAGACTTTTCTTTCTGCTCCCTAGCTATCTTGTTTGCTTTTTTTTTTTTTTTCTATGTTCTGCCATTTCCAGTTTCATCTGTCTCAACAAGATAATTATATTCAGATGCCCCTGGCTAACATTCTTCTGTTCAGTTATATCCCGATTATCCGTGTTCTTTACGAGATCCATTTCTTGTTCTGTTTCTCATTTTGTTTTATTTAATTTGTACTACTCTACCGCTACTCAGAAGCGTGCAATGTATGTAACTAATAGTTTTCTACAAAATTGTAATTGTTTTAATATTTTATCCCGGTACTTATGAAGATCTGGAGGTCTTTTTTCTTCTCTTTTTCTTTGCTGTGCTCCATATATTCTGTTCTAAATCCCTCCATGTCGTGGCAATCCTTCGGCTACAGATGGTGCTGACGTTCTTGAATTTCTAGGCGTTCTAGCAGGTTTATTTTCAATTTTTAAGTTTTATTATTTTCTTTGTTTATCTTATATGTTTTCCCAAATCCTATTCGTGCCCCATGTATGTAAAAGGAATTAAGGGGTACGTATTTATTTCTGTGTGTTTTGACCGCCCCGTTGTGCATTTTTTATACAACAGTAGTTGGGTGTATTTTTTCATTTGTTGTCTGGCTAGCTAAATTCAAAGTATGAGATACGTGACACAGGAAATGGGTATGCATAAGGGTAATTGCATTAGTGCTGCTTGAATAATAACTTAAGTTATCAAATATAATGCTGCTTACTCAGAAAACAATTCTTCCACAAAAATATATGCATTATTCAGCTTCAGCCCAACAATTTGGGTTTCCAAATTATTAAGTTTAACAATCAATTATAATTGTATTTCTTATGACTTCTCAAAGAACAGATTTTCACCTTTTACTACTTTCTTTCTGCCTAAACAGCCTTATATTTCTTCACTATGAACAATATCAAAATTATATATTTCTTCCCTATAAGTAATTCATCTGTTAATGTTTCTCTGGGTAAAATTTTCCAAAAATCGATTATTTATTTTTATACGGACGTTTCTCATTTAAATGAAATGTAATCATTGGAAAATTAAGTGACGATAAATCTCGACGCGATTAAATTCAGTATTTTTTCTATTATTTAGCTTTTAAAATGCCCTACTTAATTATGAATGACACTAATTATGCTAACGTCTGGTTAACTAAACTAGGCACTTCTCAACGAAATGTAAATGTTTCTACTCTAGCAGTTACATAGGCAAAAGATTAATAATATTCGGTGCTTATTTTACACAAAGATTTAGCGTTTTATTCATGGTACTATTTCTTCGCTTCTACCACTTGCAAAGTTAAACTTAACACTTTTTTTTACTACCTTCAGCGTATTGAATCTTCTACGCTGATATATGCGCCTTCGTATAAACTTACATGAAAACCTGTTGCTTTCCTTTTTCTCCTACAAGGCCTGCAATGCTAATCCATTGTTGACTTCCATTTCTCATCTAATCAATTCTCTAATCCTTCTACACATTTATATAAGTGTTGTATTACAAGTTATTCATTAATACCCTTTTCAAATATTTGCTATTGTTAAGACTGTTCCATGATATAGTTAGGCCATCTGATATTAATAGAACAAGGTGAGTATACCCACTATGGAAGTAGTTTTCCTGTTCCTTCTTCCCCAGACAAATCTACATACAGGGTGTCAAGTACAGATATATTGATAAGTGGAGCCTCCATATGTATACACCAGTGTATCGATTGTGTTTTCCTCTTGTCTAACAGCTTTCTCACAAACACATGACATAATTTACTACCTGAAATTTACTGCACAGTCATAATGGCTCCGTAAAATAAACAATGCCTGTCGTGTAGACCTTCCACGTGTTCACACTTCAATATATGACTTGCTCCCAGTAGTCAGTGGTCACTGCCTTGCTCGAACTCAGTTTCATATCAAAATAAAGAATGAATGTATGGCGAAAGCAAGGATAGGCATTAAATCTTCAATTAAACGCATTTAAAATTCATTTATTTCTCCAAGAATGTGCAAGTTGTACATAATATAAATAATAAATACTTGGCTACGTAAGAGCCGCTACTGAATCCTCATGTATTATTAGTTTCGCGAGAATGACAAACATTCGATTATCAGGACTGCTCGCGCTGCTTCAACCCTCCCAACAACTGTCTGAGGCTCTCGGGGGAAATAAACACTTAAGGCTCGTATGCCATCCGTACTCAGAAAACACATTCTTAATGAACAAAATTATTAGTCTGCAAATGATCCAAGTATTGATGTAATGTTTTAACCATTTTGTTGCCCTGAGTTACCAATACAAATATCTGTATTACTATCCCTAACAGCCCGCACCTTATACACGCACACAAACGTACAATTTATTCAATTGACATTGCAATTACCTTGTATCAAATTAAATACCGTTCGAAATATCACAATTAGTGAAAGCAAAAACGCCGAAATTACGCATTGTGTTTAATAGGCTCTGGTTTTCACGCTTTGAATGATACAGCGGAATTATTACATATCGTTCAGTGCCGAGTCCTGGTAATTCGGGCTCGAGGTTTTCGTAGAAGGTCGATATTTTTACCCATAATTTTATCTTTTCTGCCAATTATGTGTTACGAAACAAAAATTATGTGTACACTATAAATTGCATAAAAAATCACATGGGTTATAAAATGTAGCTAGAACAAAAGGTAAGATATTTTCAAGCAAGCCTAATCTGCGGGATACAGAGATACAAAAAAAAAAAAAAAATATGGTGAGTTGATTCGCCTGGTATAAAATATGCAAAAACGTATTCGAAAGGTTTAGTCAGACTTTTATGACAGAAAGACAAAAGAGAATAGCATGGAAAACTTTTGTTCCGCCCTCTCCACTTTTCAAAGATAGTCTTAACATTGAGACGTTCGCATGAGTGATAATATATATACTATTTTCTGTTAACAGCTTTTGAATTAATTTTGTTTAACTGTGTAATAATTGTTTACTTTCTATCTTCAATCTCGTTCTTTGAAGAATTTTCTGCCAGCTGCTTCAGTGAAGAACTACAGAATGTTTATCTTCCGGCATGCGTGGGCGTGAGGATAAACAACACAACTGACTTGATAAATTTATTGTATGCTAATAATCTGTTTGAAGTGAGTTACCCATTGAATTAAATCAGGACTTATACTGTTTCTGAATCTTATCACTCAAAATCATAACTACTGAATTATATCTGCTAATTTCTAACGTATTCAGATTTAGTTGTTTAAATATAACTGTTTCTGTAATAACGTGAGGAGTATGTTGCCGTGCATGCTAAGCTGGAGTTACAGTTAAATCTACATAACTGGAGTGCGGTCTTCAAGCACTACTAACTTTCTATAATCCATTACGTAAACAACTCTGCTCTACTGCAAAACACGACGGGAAAGACGGGAATTTTAGAAATACACGCTTTTTATTAACTAAAGTCCCGAAGTAACCATCTCCGTTTAAGTCCTCTCCACAATTTTCACCCGATTTAAACCGAACTACTTGAAGGTCAGCCCTCATAGACAGAACACGCAATGCGGAAAGTTGCTGTGCAAGCTGTCAGGATTGAGAAGTAACGTTGATTGAAGTATAGCCAAGTCATGCTTACGATAATTACGTATCGATTTTAACTTACAGCTATTATTTATTGCAATTATTTATCTATCTCACTATCATCTCATTATAAAATGATTACCCTAACCATCGATAATTCCAGTATCAAGGTCTACATTTTCATTCTCCAAGCACGAGAAGCTATAAGGTTACAAGCACTCTTAAGAAATATTACACAGTTTTTACCTTCCCAGGCTATCCACAGTAAATCACTCAAATATTAAAATTAATTTCGAAATGGATCACGATGAACAAATGTAGATCACAATCTCAGCATTTGTAACACGTTTAGTTCATGTTTATATCGACATTTACCTTTCACCTCATTATACCGTACGTGTAAAGCAACTTTTATGTTTATGGTTGTGTTAACGGCCACATTCCAGTTGCCAATAATTTCCTTCGCTAATCAGTTTCGCTATACAGACCTACAATTATAATTTACGTATGAGCTGATTATTATCGTGCTCGAACTTTTACGACCTGAGTCGTTAACTTACAACACTTTTATTTGTTTTGCATTTGTGCGACCATGATGCTTTTAAGACTTGTACGCTCGTATAAATTTTATGTCTCACGAACAGCAATAAGTGATAAAGTGAAGAAATGATAAAGACAACGGCGAAGTTCTGTTTCTGCTATATACCACGCGTCATTTCAAACAATAAACAAGACAACGCGTTAATAACGTTCTTTACGACCCCATTTCAACTCTCGATTACACTAGCAACTCGACGCCCGCGCCCTATGTTGCTTACAATAGATTAGGTCTGAACCTACTCACAGCTTTACTGTGAACATTTAATTATTAAATCACTTAAAGCTGAGGTGAAACAATTAATACTAATATTTAAACAACTCACATCACTAAATTCATATCACCCATTTTCTCTGTAACTAATTATGATGACAAAAACGTTTCTGGACAGGCACTATCAACCAATAATATCAAAGCAAACCATCATTACGTAATGTTAAGGAGAAAATTTGTTAAACCGTCACGATTTTAAGAAACTACTATTTAGATATAAGAGTACATCATTGGTTTGACAGCCCGCCTCGGTAGCGTGGTGTCAGCGTGTCTGCCTCACGTTCAAGAGGTCCCGAGTTCGAATCTCGGTCAGGTTGAGTTACCTGGATAAGCTTTTTCCAGGGTTTTCCCTTATTCTAAAAAGCCGAATGTCGGGTGACTAAGCCCTATGGACCCTGGGCTCATATGAGCATCATTTCACCCATTCCATTCATCATCCGATATGACTTAGCGTCGGAGGACGTAAATTACAAAAAAAAAAAAAAAAAAAAAAAAAAATGGTTTGACAGACTCAAAGGGGAAAAGTGCAGAATTCTAAACATGTTTCGCCTAAGCTTCATAACATTTCAGTTTGGAAACAACTTAAAACGTGTAAAGTGTAACAATAGGAAGCGGCTAATGCCACGAAAAAGGTTATATCGCACACGTTTTACTTTTAATATCCTCTACATTTTTCTAGTTTGTTTTCGTGTATTTCATGGTTTCTAATTACATAATATTCAATAGAAGGAAGAATGCTTCAGATATTTACAGTAATTTTTCTCACCAATTCATATTAAAATCAAAATTGTTGTAGCCACCATAGATTGATATTGTTAAACCTTGTAGCTGCCCTTCCTCCGTAAGCGTAGTGTGGCACTGTAAGGGGCAAGAGAGGTAGTCGGACCAGCCCGCATTGATGTTATCGGCAGCTGGCTGGCAACATACTCACGACCGGTTAACACGTTATGACTACAATTTTACAACTACTGCGCTTACAACGCACATCCCTTAATCTTTGTGTCTCCAATTTACCCGTGGAATCCAGTTCATGGACACGCTGTATTTCTGGCCGTAATTGATGCTTTTTCCTTCTACAAAAATGCTTTTTATCTAAAAATAGGCTTTCAGAGGAGTCAATGATAGTCGGAGAAATCATCTTATCGAATTTTTAAAGGAATACACACTTCCTTTAATTTATCTCAGATAACAGTGAGAAAAGGCTCCCCTCCAGCTAAAATAACCAACAAAACAGACGAATCAACACACAAAAATGCAACTTATAAATACCCCCCATAAACCACGTGAATTTTATTTAGCTCTTCATCTTTGTGTTGAAGTTATAAAAAGGCGTTATTTGCCACTAAATCCTAGAAGTAGGTCACTTTTACTGATGCACCTTGAGATTTTACAGTTTCTCCTATGAGAGAGAGGTCATGGTAGCCAAACTCAACTAAAGCGAACAATAAATTTCGGGCACTGGTGACCACCTAGCAGGTTAATTTGCAGGTGTATGCTCGCGACAGAAGGAAATCTAGTGGTGGTTTGTGTGGTTGCGTCCCTAATATTGGAGAATGATGGGGCATACACTTGGGCGGATCTATGGTACCGTTAATCCGGCAACGTGGTTGCAGTTTATCACGTTCAGTATCCCGGCCACAAATACTGCATTGTTTGTGTTTTCTCTCTGGGACTGTGATTAAGTCTGTGCCCTGCAAATGTCGCATTTCCTCTGCGGTCACCCAGCAGCTCAACACATTCAATTCAACCATTCTACATTAAATATGCCTCTAAATCCACGGCATTCTGGACGAGGCGGGAAAGTAAAAAACTATAATTTTAGCGTCATTAACATTGATTTTTACTTTCTCTACCACGTACCTAGTAGGTGCAGAACATTTTGTTTTTCAACCACACGTTCCATATTGAGACTCAGTGGAAATACATGTTTCGAAGCCCGCTGGATAAAAAGTGTGTGTGTGGGCGTGCGCGGTTATGTAAACAGAGTAACTTACAAACAAAAAACTCTGATAATCTGAGAATATTTCGGTATCCTAATTTTCCCAAAAATGTTTTTAAACAATTTAGATTAAAATAACACATGTTTAAATGAGCATGACAAATAATGTATATACTGAATTTTCTGGGAAGAGCCTGAAAAGTCTTCTTCATTCCTAAGGAATCAAGTAATTGATAAGCATCAAGATACGGCCAAAACATCCTTACATACCCGCACAAAAAGTAGATCTCTTTAAAATACACAATTTATTCCAGCTAACTTTTCAGAGGCATGTCTTTTATCTTAAATGCTTTTGCTCTTCAACTATTTCATGGAAAGAGTATGAAATTTCAAGGTAAATATAATGTGGTGACCAGCTTTAAGACATCACCTCGATTTTGTCTGTTGGTCTTGTATCTACTCGTACAACGAAAGGTCTAATTTTACAAAGTTTTATCCCAATTAACATGAAGCAATTAGAAGAACAGTTGAAAATAAGCAAATAACTAATAATTGGTGGTGGCTTGCAAATCTTAAGACCATGTTTTAGGGGAAGTTTTGCTCTACAAATTGATACAGCTGTTAACACGGCACTCTCTGGAGGTTATTTTTTTACATTTTTCCGTTGAACGGCTAATTCTATATCATTTTCTGGTATGACCTGTTCTGTTAGAAACTTTTGAAGATATTTTAATTAACTTTTATGAAAAAATGAGTCCAAAATGGAATTACTTTGGTGTTAATAACATGTTATCTTTCGAAAACATAATTGCTGATAAATGTTAATAAAATATTGTATAACTAAAAGCAATCCTACTCTTAATAATAAAACAATTTATTGGATAAAAGAACAACAAAGAAATTAGAAGATATGCAGCTATAAATCCTGAACACATTCCAGTTTGATATCGCAAATAATTTCTTCTGCTTATGTTCCGAAACGTAACAATGGAATGCAAATGTTGACGATGACTGACCGAACACAATTCATCATATTAGCCAATACCCTTCAACAGAGCCATGTGGTCCTTTTAAACGTGGAGAATCATGTTTGTCAAATGACCAAATCAGCAGAGGATGTCACGATCTTACGCGTTAGCCCAGAAGAATAACTGGATAAATCGCTACCCACATTTGTCTTCCTTTAAATCGTCAATTTGTAAGCATACTAAAGATGAGGCAAGGGATCGAACATACTGCAGTGCAACTCACTCCGCCTCCGCCGCCGCCGTCTTTTTCACACACGACTGGCATCCCAATTTCCTGCTCAAATCCTTACGGTATTGCTGGATCAGTGGCGTCGTTTTGCGATTTCTTCTTTACCCGACCATTTCCTCACTTGGTAGCCGACGCACGTCTCCACGCGCTACCTCGCTCTCATGTGCCCTATATCAGTCCCCGTGCCCCAATATAATAACATATGGATTACCAAGCATGCCACTGTTTTCCTTCACGTCTAATGATTTCAGAAATATGGAGCCAATCACTTCTCTTGTGTCATAATTTTGCTGCTTGCCTTCGCCAAGAAAGGGAAGTTTTGCATCCCACAATTCACCGATTAAAAGCAAATCTAGGTATCTGTACTTGTTATTTACCAAACTACACCAGAAATTCCAATTTGAACATGGACAATTGTTTATTATAAAACTGAACATATATCTACCCATGCAGTGCAAATTTAATTACCTATTATTTTTCAGAGGTATAGTACAACTTGTTAAGCCTACTAATCAGATGGAGCCATTTAGTACAAATACTAATCAATATTTAATCATCTATTTTCAAACTAAAAGCCAAATTTTAGTTCAGTATTCTTCCAGGCACCTTTTTCTGTTGACACTTAATCCTCATTACAAATGCTGCTCTCGTTCACCACTACATTAATGAAAATATTAAGATGTGTTTATCACCATTCTTAATTTCTAGCAGCATACGGTTGGCATGAGCTATTTTGTTTAAAGACAAATAAACCAATATCGTTAAAAGCCTACTATATTTTATTTTTGGTTCAATTTAAAAAAACGACACTAAGACCCCAAAAAGGGCATAAGCCTTGAGGCGGTCCGGCCCGCAGCGAACCCCGTCGAGCTCTCCCTTGTGCTCAACACCTCACAATTAAGGATTGGTGGCGTGCGGAGATAAAGGATAGGGAGATTGGATCCGGTTCGAGGTGACTTGTGATGTAGCTCTTGCGTAAGCACTCTCATCTGAGCTTCAGGGAGTGGGTGTTGTGGCTTGAATGAAGAAGACACCTCGAATTTTGTAGATGAAAGTTTACTCTTGTTCTTAAGACTCCTTTGCTCGCCACCTTCAAGTTATCCCGCGTCAGTATTGTGATGTGTAGAAATAATAGCGCGGCGTAGCTGAACTATATATATATATATATATATATATATATATATATATATATATATATATATATATATATATATATATTGCATTCCTTATATATTAATCTTTGCACTAATTCTCATTAGAACGACTATTAAATACTGTACTTTGTCTTGGTGCATGACGTGGAAGCGGATTTGTTAGACGACGCCGAATACGCGTCCGTCTCACGTAGATCACAGGACCGAAGTGTTCTTACAAGAAAAACCTCTTTCAGCCATTACTTTTAATTTCCCCCACTCTAGGTATTTTTTTGGAGTTTGAAAAATCACGTGAACTAATATTAATTTTCCATTGGCTGGTACCTATCCCCACTTACGATCAATGTTCAAATTCTCCAGATTTGGACCTAATATCAAATTCGCCTTCTCTTTTCTCACGGTTAGATAAATTATGCCAGTTCAGGTTTGCAAAGGCCCAGGCTAAATCCTGCAGCCTTTTGTTACAATCACGAACGCGAATTCTAAGGAAGAACACTGTCTCGAAAGGACGGTGCCTCGCATTGCCTTGGGTTAAGTCAAACAATAGGTAATGTTTCTGGTCAAGTTAGGGTGTGGGAACGTGTCCAAGAATGTTCAGAGGCTTTAGATTGAGAAAAACATTTGTTAGATAAATATTGGTGTATTATTTATACATCTAAATATGCTTATAGCTTGAATGTCCCCGCGGGTTATTATTATTATTATTATTATTATTATTATTATTATTATTATTATTATTATTATTATTATTATTATTATTATTATTATTATTATTATTATTATTATTATTATTATTATTATTATTATTATTATTATTATTATTATTATTATTATTATTATTATTATTATTATTGTTATTGTTATTGTTATTGTTATTGTTATTGTTATTGTTATTGTTATTGTTATTGTTATTGTTATTGTTATTGTTATTATTATTATTATTATTATTATTATTATTATTATTATTATTATTATTATTATTATTATTATTATTATTATTATTATTATTATTATTATTATTATTATTATTATTATTATTATTATTATTATTATTATTATTATTATTATTATTATTATTATTATTATTATTATTATTATTATTGGTCCTGTCCTACACGGACCACGTCAGCCTCTAAGTTAGGAAGATTGTTCAAGGAACCAACCACACTCTTGTGCGTAGTTTAGAACATCTGCTTATGTAGTTTTCTTTCATTTGCATGGACCCTTTAACGTATTTGGTCATATCAGGGGCTCTGAATTGGTATTATTCCTCGCTACACTATACGATCTAACACTTGTTTTATTAATCATTTTAAGTGTTTAAAAAGCAATTACTTCCAGATTCTGTGGGAATAGGGAATGATTCTAATTTTTTTTTAAAAAAACTCCTCGCTCTAGCCAGGAATCGAACCCACAACCTCTACTTCAATAAAGCTGGAGCCAGTCATTTGCTATTTGATCGTAAACATTAAATCAAATTCAACGACCATTTTCACCTCCATGAAACTATTTTATACTCTAGGGTAATAAAAGACGGATAGAAGTATGATAAAACTTAATAAATGCAAGCGACAAGAACTTTTTTGTGGTAATTTGTGAAGGAACATTCCCGTCTACTAAAGCTATGGGATAAAGACGAGAGTAAAAAGGAATTAAAACTGCCTAAAGATTAAGTTTGGCGCATTTTGGTGCCATATCAAAATGTCGCTAGTATTTTAATATAGCTACATTCTCAACCTCCAACAAAAATTGAAAAATAACCTACATTTCAGCACTCTCTTGGTCAGATGTCAACATAATCTGTCTCATAAAACCATTACACAGACAAACGTATTTTTCTTCTCAATTTTTTACTTACTTGCCAAGCCCCTGTCGGAACAGAGAGACGGCTTCTAAGTGTGCTTAAAAGCGAGATCCTCATGTCAGTAGATTTATTGGCATCTAAAAGAACTCATGCGGGATAAAATTCTGGCACACCGACGTCACTGATATCAACCTGGCAACTAAAAGCACAGATCATTTTCTTTCTAACCTTTGAAATGCTCTGTCAATATTCATATATAAATTATGGTGACCTTGCTCCTGGATCCACTATGTGCAACAGCTGTATGCAAGTTCATTATTAATTTGCACTGTCGTTGAAAAGCCCATGCGTTAAGAGCATTAGAGAATTTTGGAAGTAGAAAATACTTTCCTTGTTATTCAATGATGCATTTTCAAATCTGTATCACAGTAACCCAAGTACTGTTTAGTTTTTTTTAATGCGCTAAAGCTGCAAACATAGCTAACAGCTTTCACTAAAAATCCAAATTAAACTCGTACCATTTATATGACAGAAGCATATGAGTCACGGGAGATTAATTTCCTAATTACCCGCCATTAACGAGTTACTGAAATGTTTGACGCTTTTATTTCATGTAGTTACAAAACTAACTCAGTACGAGTCAGGTCTTAAAATATGGATAAAGAGTTGTAATGAATCATCTGCTGTCCCCACAAATGAACTGAATAACAAACTTGTCTTGTAAATAAACGAGCCCTGTTAAACAACAGCTCTATGCTATTAGTAAAAGCATTATATAAACGCTTGTTTTATCGGACCGGTTTACGAGATACTATTAATTTCTGTGAAAGAACAGAAGCCTAAGAACAACTTCTTAAGCTATACGCTTAATTTAATGCAGGATTGTACTACAGACTATTAAGTGTTTCAATATTTCTCTAGTGTTCTTATTTTTATTCTTTTTTTTTCACTTATGTAATGTGTTTCAATCTATAACATCATAACGCGACATCTAAGTGTTTCTTCCAATGCAGTTGTAGAAAATTGTTCGATTGTGTGGAACAGATGGCCTCGCTTTGTGTTGAAGCGAACTTGAACGTTCAGGGTCATTGTATAACAAAGATGGAAGTCGCAATAGCATTTAAACCATAATTTATCTGGATGTTTAACCTCAGCACTACTATAATCTGCCTCACACTAGAACGACCGTCACGTAAGAGCATGAAAAGAGATAAAGAGACATACTTCAACCGCTTCCGGTTCTTGCCTCTTTAAAAAGCCATGAATTTTCCTCCACCAATCAGCAGCCAAAGGACGATCCGCTGATATAACTGTCTGTCTCTTCCGTCCTCTATGTTTATAACGGGATCGTTGACTTTAAAATGACTGTCTCGCTTGCATCATGCGCCATGCGTTTTCTGAGCAGTAAAGGTAGATAACCTGTAGAAATGAATCAAGGTCCAGTATAGTGATGCATGTTTATCACTGCGGCAAGTGAAATAGTGGGTCGGAAATTTTCAGAAATGGCGTAACCTCTGTGACAGACGGAGGCACGCCGCATCTGACGCCATTATCTATTGCAGCAATCGAAGTTAAACCGTGGATGAAATAGCCCAAATCTGAACATTAGTCACGGCTCAGCACATCGCATTATTCATAAGTTTCGCAAACTATCTGCAAGATGGTGCCACGGCAGCTTCATTCCAGTACTTCCAAATCTGACATACCAGACCTTGCCCGAGTAACTACAATAAGGAGAAAGAACTTCGTTCCGAAGAAGAGGTGCATCAGGCTGTGCGCCAGTAAGTTAGTAAACTGAGTTATTTATGGACGCTCTTTAACGGCTGCGGTTCTCAGTTTCCCATTTTATATTGAGCGTGTAAGACTGGTTAAATTTTGCCCGGAAGCCTTTTCATCAAGCGTGGGGTTCTTTAACGTGCCGTAAATCTATGAAACAGGACCACCGCCTGTATTTCCCTTGCGAAAGAAATCGTTCTAAGTATTTTTACACCCGGAAAAACATCCAATACCCTGCGCCAAGTTTGAAATCGCGACCTCGAGAATTACAGCATAGAATGTTACCCGTGTACCACGGAGGACACTAAAAGCCACTTGCTTCGGCTGTGCACATGGCCTAAAAATGTATTTTACGTCACAGGAATCCGGTCATTGGAGAACGAAGAATGATACACTTGCGTTCCAATTTTGTCCTACAAATTAAATTTAAACAAAATATTTATGCTTTTGACTCCCTCTGGCAGGTTCATTTATACCATAAAATTATTAAGTGGGAAAATATAAAACAAGAATTATAACTGTGTTTTGATTTACCTGAATATATTCTATGGCTGCTGCTTTGCAAATACATTCATATAATCCAAGTATTTATTCAATAAAATATATATCAAATTATTCAAAAGTAGAATTTTAGTAGCATAAATATAAATTGTAATTTCTAACCATATGAACCTTCCCTATTACGTTAAACTGATCCTCAACTTTCAAGAGAGTAGCTACAAATTAACTCACGAGAGCAGTCAGTCATCTGGCTGTTTGGAATGGCAGTCTTTACTTGAACATTTTTCCATTACTGTGCACCATTTTTACAAAAATATTTAATTGTAAGTTGACAACTGCGGAAAGCAACCACAAGGTACCATATTCATTTTTCCCCTCTTCATAATTACCTGACTAGTGATCACAACATTGCAACATCACAAACGATTGATGCCCATATCTATAAGCAGAATACTGGCAATTTCTTAAATCACTATCTTATAAGAAGGGTTGCTATATAAAACTTCGTGAGATGACAATTATGAACATTTGGGAAACATGAAAGGTGTTTAAGAAACGTTAACTCATCGCTTTATTACATATACTCTTTTTCCCTTAAATTCTTCCCTAAATATGGCAATAGACATTTGTCTAATATATCTGTCTAATGTGGAGCATTTCATTACGAAACTATTTTGAGTCTTTTTTTTTTTTAACTACGAGGGTGGTCTGGAATGTTTCCGACGTAATAAAGATACAAGAGATTTTCTTCAAACTTTTTTTTTTCCAACATACCTAGTCTTTTTGTTACTCTACACACTTCTCTCAGCGATGCTCCCAACTCTGTAACCCGTCCAAATAGTACTCAGCGATTTTCTCTGCAAAAATAATTGTTCACGGAGGTGATTGCCTCTTCATTTGGCAAAAATCTCTGCTCTCCGAGCGCCATTTTCAGATGAGGGAACAAAAAGAAGTTTCTTGGGACTAGATCTGGTGACTAAGGCGGATGGTCAAGCAGTTCAAACCGTAACTGCTGGATTTTCGCCATTGCAACCGCTGA
>JAUKNK010000561.1:0-35000 GCA_030765055.1 Mantis religiosa | reverse complement strand
AACCTTGATAAACATCGTAGTAGCTATAAGGATAACACAGGAGGCTGAAGCCATAGTTAAATCTTTTATGACATCACGAGAAACTAACAAATGGCAATTGGCAGCTCTAAAATGAATGATCAAGCAATATGTCGCAAAAAGCTAATGACACAAAAATATATGTTCTAACGAGGTATTCTCGTGTATCAGGCAAAGAAAAAGTCCCCTACTAAATGTATCTAGAATATTTTTTTATTGTGGAAACGTAGAAGTCAGACTGAAAAATTCAATGCCATAGCCGGGATTTGAACCATGAGAACTCCTAAGTGGTTTTACCGGGAAAATACGAGTCAGTTGGAGAATTTAATGTCATATCGGCACGTTGGCCATAGTAGCACAATGGTAGTGCGGCTGGACGGAAACCAGAAGATCCGTGGTTCAAATCCCGGCTATGGCATTGAATTTTTCAGTCTGACTCTACGTTTCCACAATTTAGCCTACACACGGCCAGTGTGAAAGAATAATTAATTTCCATTAATTAGCCTAATAGTGGTTAACTATAAAGCCCGGGCCTTAAAGTACTTACATGTCTGTAAGTCGCCATTAAGGTAGTTGTCTCATGTGTTTATGAGAACTCCTAAGTGGTTTACCGGGAAAATACGAGTCAGTTGGAGAATTTAATGTCATATCGGCACGTTGGCCATAGTAGCACAATGGTAGTGCGGCTGGACGGAAACCAGAAGATCCGTGGTTCAAATCCCGGCTATGGAATTGAATTTTTCAGTCTGACTCTACGTTTCCACAATTTAGCCTACACACGACCAGTGTGAAAGAATAATTAATTTCTATTTTTTTATTTGTTCCATTTATACCCCCTCTTTAACTCCAATGGTCAAATCGGCGGCCGTCCTCCTTTGGAACATATTGAAGGTGTTAACTCGTATTCGTTGGGTTTTAATCATTAGATCACGCACACATTCGCACTCTCATTCATACTTCCAGACTCTGGGAAAGATGAAGAATTATCTTGGTCGGAGGAAAATCCCCAGCATCACCACCGGGAATCGAACCCGGGACCCCCTAGTAGAATAATTTTATAAACACACCAAACAGATTAAAAACCCGAAAACATGTGAACTGTAATATGACTTGTTCTTTGTGCATATTAAAAAATAACTTTCTGCCCATTAATTTGCCTGCTAAAGTTCTATGAAGTTAAGGTGAATACTTTCAGGAGACACCAAATGCAGCTGTGATGATTCAGCCTGTAGACGCTGAGGCCCACATTTGAGAAGTCCCGGGTTGATAGAGTATTAAGGGTATAACCAATTGTTGGTACAACTGGTTACATCGCTGTAGTTTGAATTGTTTCTTGATGATTGAGTTTGATTAAATAAGAGTCATGAGATCTCTTGCTGAGGTGTGGTTTCTAGTGACATAAATAAAATTTTATATCAGTCCGATTTCATAATATATAGGTAATTTAATTGTATAATCTGGATTACATTTTACTTGAACTTTCTTTCTTAATCAATCACTGCAGGTTACCACCAACTCATTCATAAATCCTTATTTTCAAGTTAATATATCATTTCTGTTAATTACTTAAAATTCCTCACTTCTGCACGTCCACTCATCACTATCAAGAATACTGAATGTCTCTTTCTGAAGATTATTGATTTTCCGTTACTATCGTTACTCCTCTATTAATTTTATGATTGGCCGATTTACTCCTACGTCATCACATTACGTAATACAATTATTACTACGGCCAATCACAAAATTACACATATTTTTACACATTCAAACTAAAAACTTTTCGTGTTTCCACAAGGTGACCCGGGTACGATCCGCCAAGTGAGATTTGTGGTGGATATAATGCACGAAATTTAACTTGGCCCCTGGTTTGTAGAAAGGGAAAGAAATACGTACTTGCCATCTCTTTCTAACCCACCCCTCTTTTATGGCCAGTCAGCAGGGCAGACACATTAGTGGAGGATGAATCTTCTTCGTCTGTTTGTTCTTCGTCCTCCAAATTTGGTTTCTGTTCTCCTTTAATCTAATTAAATCTTCTAAATTAATTATAAACCTATTACTAATTTCATCTATTAATCCATCCTTCTCCCAATAAAACTGTGCTATATTTTCAACGTGTTCACAAGCTCCCCGCCGATTTTGTTCCGACACTTTACCTATTGTCACGGAGCCATGATTGCATTACTGATTTAAGTGATGATATCGGAGCCTTGTTGATTTGAGTAGAATGAGAAGATGCGTTGTCTATTACTGTAGCACTATTGGGGGTGGGGGGGGGGGAATGTTGGGTAACAACTGATTAATAAACAGATTTTTAAATGTTACACTATCCATTTCTTCATGATAGTCTTTGCTTGATTTTTATTTAAAACTCAGAAGAGCGTTGGGAATGAAACCTGTCGAATTCCCCGCGTGTAAGAAAACGATGTCCTTTGCCTCCTGGGATGCGCAGTGGAAATTCAAAATCGTCCTCTTCACTTTTCCATACTTTGTTTTTCGTATGATTTATGTTGATCCAGGCTTCATGTAAGTAAATAATAGGAGCACCGGAAGTCCTTGGCCCTTTCATTTTTCTTAGAAACGCGAATTTTTTTACAATGACGTCTGGCCGTTCCATCAGAAACTTTCCTCTGCGTGAGCTCTAAATTTCATTGATTAATCAGTCCGATGAAGTCAATAAATAGATTGTCTTATTGCAGTGGCACAGAAAGAGTCTATTGCTGTGTTTGTGGGTTTTGCATTCAGCCAATGGAATTTGCAGGAATCACAAATGACAGATATATGTTTACTCAACGTGGAGTAATCAATGCGTTATCTGAGAGATATCTTAAATCCATGGTAAAGTCTGTCCAGTCAACGCGAGTGCAGTTCCGACTCAAAGGAACCTGGCCCTACCGCCCACTAATGACCATCATAAATCTATCTCCATGCTTCAGAAATGGAACACTGTCGTTGAGGACCAATAGCAACCCTGATTTTCTGGAAATGACAGTCGCATGTTTACTCCACGTGGAGTCTCAGTTGCCAAAGTTCCAACTTCCAATTGATCTGTTTCATTATGTGCAGAAACTCGTTGTCTGTCACGATGTGGAGACCGTGGGAGGGAAATGCAGTGGTAAATGCAAATGAAGTAGTAGATAACTTTCAGTCAAGTGAAAATAATCAAAGTGAAGACAATAGTGTGAATGAATTGGAAAGTTTTGCTGGGCCGAGTTATGTTACTGGAGAAGCCTCAAAAGACAAAGTTATAACGGGCTTTCTAAGAAAATTCAAGCGCTTGTTTTGAACACATATAAATACTGCTGAAAAATAATGTTGGTAAGGGGTCATGCAATGAACCTGATAAATTCTAGGATTTCACAGAAATACAGTAAGAAAATTTGTGACGAAAGGAATACCAAAGAAGCCTATCAAGTGTGAAAACAAAAGGAAACGTTTCTCTAACATGCAATTTAATTCGCCGAGAAATTTATAGATTCTATGCAAAAGGCAGAGCGCCCACCTTAGATGAATTGGTTGCACATTTGCAAGAA
Source organism: Mantis religiosa (assembly GCA_030765055.1). Lineage (NCBI taxonomy): Eukaryota > Metazoa > Arthropoda > Insecta > Mantodea > Mantidae > Mantis > Mantis religiosa. The sequence goes on along the minus strand of JAUKNK010000561.1, from coordinate 31,452 downwards.
AATTTTTATTTTCCTTAAGGGCACTGCACTTTGCGCGGCCTACTAAAGGAGCTAGGTTTCAAATACCGCACTTCGAATAAGATAAGGGTTATTATGGAATCCAGTAGAATTGTAGCTTGGCGATATATAATTTCTCAAAAGTAAGAAAGTTTTGCAGTAATGGACATAAGATAATTTATTTAGACGAAACCTCATACGATACCCAGGACGTATCAAGAAAGGTGGCAACCTTGCAGAAAGGACTGGGAGAAGGAGGGCCGGGGTTGTAAAACGATTACAAGGGTTCGTCAAAGGCAGCGGCCGACGTGCACGCCAGAAGTAACGATAATTCAAATATATCAGAGCAGCATCTTTGGTGCTTCCTCAACCTCCGTCGTTACCCTCTACTCATGTTCAACATTTACTTTAAGTATGTGTACTAAGAAGACAAACATGAATATTGCGTTTGAATATGGAGTCGTGTGTTAAACACACACTTCTTTTTTCTCTTATTTGACATTTGGCGGAGTGAAAAAACGGGAGAAATATGAATTTCGGCTTGCTTTTCTCTCTTCCCCCCGCCGTATTTGTTATCTCCGAGCAACCTGCTGACAAACTGCATGCCGCATTCGTATGGGGGAGAAGGATGCTGTTCGTAATTTATCTTTCTCAGCATGGAGAATGAAACATTTAGTATGCGCCTTAAATGCACCGTTTCAGAAAAAAAAAAAGAAATGAATTTAAAAAGGTGTGAATATAGGCAGTGGTAATAAAATGCGTTTACGGTGGCTGCTGACAGTGCGTTCACAGCCCATATCACCCTCTGAGTGGAAGATTTACTATCCACAGGTGCGCAAATGTGTACTGTTTTAGGTTCTCTACTGCTTATTTACAGTAAGTACAGCAAGCATTTTACTCCAACCAAACATTTTATACCGTAATTTCACGGGAAATGAATATTCCGAGGCCCCTTGAAACCCCAAAAACTCAATTTTCTTAGAAGAAGGTGCGTAAGTTTGTCGGTGGACAGCATAACTCAAAAAGAAAAGGTTTATTAGACACCAAACTAATATCTTTGAAAGATACGGAAATACTTTCAAAAAAATTCATCCACAGCAAGCTATGAGAGATCTTCAAAATCGATGCCGCATTTCGGAAACACTTTTTCCTATAAAAGCTTTCTTTTTATCCAGGGGAACTCAAAAGCGTTTATTTTCGGAGAAACTTAAAATTTTATTTTTTGGGTACGGAGGAAGTAAAAATACAGTTCTTTACATTCTATGTATTTTCATCAGATTTTGTAGAGATTCTGTGCAATTGTAAAAATAAAGCATAACAGAGAAACAAAAAGCGAGGAAATACGAAGAGTTTCCGGCAATGTGTGATTTAAAAATGGCGTTTTTTTATTAACGTCCTTCAACGTTATCATATCGGACGGCGGAGAATTAGCATAGGTATCAGACATCTCAGGGAGGTAACTTGGAATTCAGAGCATCAATTTTTTTTTTCCGTTGTTTATGGAGGGTCCTTTTTGGCCTCAAATATTTTAAGAAAAGTTCGTAACATATGCCTTTGCGCAGCATTACCCTTAAATGACTGTTTCTGCTTGTATTACATGCAGAAGGTTCTTTGTCAGTCAGATGACCCTGATTTGCTTGCCAAAAGTGATGCAATAACAGTCGAAGCTGCTACTTCAATTTCTGAAGGGATGCTTTGTTCAGAACCACTCATTATTCAGAGCCAATTAGCCGATATCTTGATTTCTTGATCGATGCTGATATTTCCAAATCAGCTATAATATCATGAGGACAGATAAGGTAAGTAGCTATTATAAAATAAATGGTTGTGGATAAAATATAGTGGAATCAGCTCCATTACGGCTCTCATGTAATTACAGAACTCAGTTTATGCAAACACATTCGAGCGGTAATGAGGCTGATCCCACTAGTTGCATAAACAACTTACATCGATCGCTTAGTAGAACTTCAGTTGTTAGACCGAAATATCCTATCCAATTTACAGTCTTGCCGATACACAGAGATCTGAACTCAAGCCACGCTCATGTCCTAGTTTAGTTGCAGGAATTTTTAACGGAAAATGAGACTTCTCCAAGTGAGGTCATTAAAACCAACCGTAGCTGCTCGTTTTAATCAAGTCCTATAACAAGCAGAACAACATCTAAAACCTGTGTATTATGTAACCATTACGGTTTCCTGTCTGGCTAATGAGCCGTCAAATTATGAACCATAAAACATTGTTGTTTTTTCTTTTTGCTATTATTAACATGTACCGTGTGTCAGCCAAGCCCTGATTAAACACGACCGTAACGAAAAGAGAGTGAAGTTGATTTATTTTATACAAAAGATACAAGCTGACAGGCAGATAATAACGTCTGTTTTTCAGTGCCAAGTGTCTCCATTATTTTCTATTCAATCACCGAACAAGAACCTTCGTGTACGCGAAAAGAGAACAAGAAAAGATCATTACCTAACAGCTCTTTCGCTGCGAATCGTTCTAATTAACTTGTATAAAACGCTTCTCTTTATTAAGCTCATTGTAAATCTTCTCTACGGCTTTAGTCAGTTGCTTTATGCCTCAGGAAATGTCTTCAAGGTTTGAACCGTCATATTACTTCACTGTGTAATGATGGCGTTTATTAAATGCAGCTGCAGAATGTCGTCAATTTTTCCGTTAAGGCTAATTTGCGCTTTGAGTATAAGTGCTTGCTTAAAATGTATGGCAAAGTCATTTTTGCTTTCTCTGGCGTTTACCAATGCTGGCCAGGGGAACATTTGGTATCGAATTTTCACCGAAAACACCTCAAGTTGATACAACGCGGATTGCCGAGGTCGTTACGGCACGGACTCGTTGATGGAACCGTCCTCCACGACTGTGCTGAGTTTTCTTTTCTGATTTTCCTCAATCCTGACAACTGCCAAGTGCAGGAAAGACATCGTTAAACCTAGGTTTGGAACGTTTCCATCCTAAATTCAGTGTCTCCGCTGGTGATACCATAAGTATGTAGTGAGAATGGGTGGTAAACACTTTTTATCCCCTTAAGCTTAAAGTCAGTTAAATATCAGCTTACTACGTAAGTTCAGTATGATACACATGAAGTTACAAGAGCCCACCCCCCTCCCAATCAAAACTATTCTGAACATAGAGAATGTTTTAACACCCAATATTTCATTTTCAGCATCAATAGCTACTCCGTAATATTCTTCAGGGATATTTCAACATTCATCAATTGTGTACGAGTTTCTTTAACAACAAATTTCCCAGTCCCATTACTTCCTCTTATAACTGGTTCTTTTGGTCCACGTTTTATCAATATAATTTCTCAGAAGGCACCACTTCGACACACAAAACTGACAACGTTTAATCAAATAAATGGATACGTAGATATCGATTTACTTTTCTAGTAACTAAGGCAGAAATTGTTGTTTACAACACAGACCCTCAGTTTAGCAAATCTGTTGCTCTCTGTAATTCGTCAATCTAATTCTTGGTATATGAATAATTATATATAACTATATTATAATTAGGAAACCATAAACATAGTACCATAAACCTATCTATAGGAAAAATTTAGATATTACAGCATTCTATTTATACCAAATGAAATGCTTGTGGAATTACGCAATTGGTCTTCAGAACTGTTCCACATTACATGCAGTTTATTTTAAGGGCTCGTTCTTCTTTAAATCATAAGCTTAGGCAAAGAATTCGTGGTAACACTGCACCAATGAACGCATCACTTCAGCCAATGGAATTCGCAGGAATCACAAATGACAGATATATGTTTACTCCACGTGGAGTGATTAGTGCGTTATCTGAGATGTATCTATTATCATGGTAACCGTTCGAACACCGCGGCAATACACAGTATTTTACCTATGATAATTAACAGGAGTAATCCTTTGTATGAGTTGTTTGTAAACCGTAGTTTGATGAGAAAGTGCTATGATTTCATGTTTTTAGTTCTATGGGCCAGTGTCTTTAAATACACGCTTCATTGTAGTTTCAGTTCCCTAGAATCCGAAGCTATCTTTTAAAAGAAAACGTAAACATGGCTGTTCAAGAGTGAGTGTAGGTTTCAAGGTTGGAGTTAATGTAACGGGACTTATTTCCGAAATGTTATTCCATGGTCTGCTGGAAATAAAAGATCCAAACGTTTCGTCCTTTACTCCAGCGGACATCTTAGTGGCGAAGTCGAAGTTTCCTCTGGGGAGGCGGAGTATCGGCAGACTGAGGACAGTCCGAGTTATGTTTTAGGTGTACTTACCCTTCTTAGGTTTAACTTATTAATGGGATGTGGTGTATTGTAGGGTGAAGGTTGTAACTGAGGTTTGGGGGACTTGGAGATGTAGCAAGATTGCTCATCAACGGCTGTTAGTTGAAGCTTTGACTGTCAGATTGAAAGCGCTCTCCGCTTAAGATGTCCACCGCAGTTGTAGATGAAACCTCTGGAACTTCTAACTGCAGCAGATCACAGCATAACTTCCAGTTATATGACTGTTCAAATCTCCTATAATGGTTTTACTTCAGCAATAGCCGTGTCACCTGCATATTCGCAAACGCGTGGTCTTCTACAACCCTATAAAAGAGGGGAGCACATAATTTGAACACGTGTCACATTCTTACAACTTTTTTCAATTCGGGTGCGCCGCACGTCCCAGGAAACAAAGGAAGGGAGACTTACCCCTAGCGCAACGCATTAAGACGTCATCGCCTTTTGAATGTCAAGCAAGGAAAATCTGAGAGGCAGCAACCCTCGGGCGAATTGGATTTAATGTGATATATAAGCTAGGTTCGAAGGGAGTTGCCATGACTACCAAAATAAATACGGACGAGTTTTCTTTACGAAACATTCATTCTCTGTGCAGTGGAGGAATGAAAATAGATTATCGGATGCCTTCGGGGTCTCCGAGAAATGCAAGATATCAAAACTACGGTCCTCAGATATAGTAGCAAATGTTTTTATATCGCTTTCCTTGACTGGCAACAGATTGTCCCGGAGAGCGTAAGTTGATTCACAAAACATACTATAGCAACAGGGGTTACCAAGCAGTGAAACTTGCCACTTCCGTCGGTGGTACGACATGAACAGCCTTCCAAAACCACCTATTTCTTTTGTTGTCGACGTCACAGTGTATGTATAATATGTAACAAAGGCGATCCTATTGTAAACATACGGGGGAGGAGGCAGAGAAAGACAGATACGTAATGATGTATTTTGCTCCAATAAATAGACTAAGAGCGTTCCGTTGGTTTTCTCCCCTCACATATGTTTACAACCGGATCGTTCTGTTTGAGACGGATTATAACAAAAACATTGTGTGCGACAATATCAGTTAAATGCCGCGTTGTGGAGATAGAGGTGACCATTTGAGGATAAATAGAGCCTAAAACCTCAAAAATATTTATGATTAGATTCAACAATCATTTAAGTAGTTTGCAAAAATAATTACTTAAAATATCTATGTGTATTAGTTTCAAACTAATTAAAAAGTGAGTTTGCAAAGTGGCACACTTCTGAGGTACATTTTCTTTAATAGATTTGATTTCTTTCGGTATTAACTTGATTGGAAGTGAAGATACTCACACAAGCAGCGCGCGATACTCTGGAGGTAATGAATGTTTCTCATAACTTTGCCGTATTGGCTTGGTTTCTTTCTTTATGTTTGCATATGCAAACAGAAACCATATGTGCTGTTTCCTGTTGCGACTTCTAAACTCGTTTATGGAAGAAAAAATCTTTCTACAAACAGTTTTCTCTTATAATTAAAAACTAGAATGGAATTTACAGTTACGGTTGCTGTTTTCATAATCCAAAGGACTGACTAGATTTGTGCGCCTCTGTTTAATATTGTCGCCGAGGCATTATTGTACTGCTGCCGGCCCGCGCGTAGGCGCACGCTAGGCGCTTGCCGAGAAAGAGAGAGGGAGAGAGAAGCGGGGAGAGAAAGAGACAGAGTGATATGTGGATAATTCTTTCCTTTTCTTGCCGTCGTTAAAGACCCTGAAACCTTGGCCGCTTTCGAGAAACAATGACTCGGGTATAAATAATGGGCAAGGGACGAGGCAGTCAGTTGTTAATGGAGTTGCAAGTTACTAGTGAGTTAAGTTCCTTATGCAGCTGTGCCGCAGTGAATTCTTTCGTTTGTTTACGTGTAGCAGACGACCTTAAGAACTACTGTTTGAATGTTACGTCATTTTTGCTGCTGCAAAGGGGTGTGCAAAGTGTATTTTTACTGAAATAAAGAGCATTTTAAATTTCAGACTTAATTCTAGAATCCCACAAAATCACAATATTTTGTCTGAAGAATAAAACAAGAAAAATTAACTAAAAATATCTGCTACGCTTATTTTAAAATCAGTGTATAATAAATACTACTTATATAGGCCTGGAAATTGAAATCACGGTTGAGGTTGAGGGAAAACTTTCTCATGACTCAAACAGAACATGTTTATGTTTTGTGCATATTAAGAAACAATTAACTACCACTTATTTATCAGTTTCTTTTACTGTGTATGCCGGTCATGCCCTTACAATAATGAAAATTCTTACAGTGGACATTAAGAACCAATAGACTAAAAGAACATTTTCTGTAACAACGAAGAGTCACTGAAGTAATAACGCTATATGAGGCAATAATCCTCCGATAACTATTATATTCCGTAAGTATTTAAAAGCATGTAGCTTTAAGCTTTCAAGTATATTCAATACTTTAAAAATAGATGCTGCTCTTCAAGAAGACTTACATTAGTATACTATTAAGCCTGAGCAGAAATTTATTTTATTGTTAACATCTTATACGACTAAAGAATGAAATAATCAAAGAAACACTTAAATTGTTTTGGGATAGTTGAAATAATAGTAATAATATATTACAGGGTACATTAGTAAAATGTATTATTCCAAAATTGTTATTAGTTTTAAAATCTTGGAATAACATTGAATAGCTGGATAGTTAAGCTAGTGAAACAGAATGGAGAATAGTTTTATTTAAATAAGGAATTTTTATAATTTTTATTTGTTTTATTGTTTTCTATTCTATTTTATGAGGTTTCTAGTGGCTTAGTTATACCGTAAATCAGTAAAACAATGAATGTAAATCCTTTTTTGAAAGAGCTGAGTAAATATTCAAATATTTAATATAGGTAATTGGTGGTATAGGGAACATGATGTTGGGACGTATTTCAGATGTCTTTTTATCATTTTAATTTTTTTTTTCTTTTGTAATTTACGTCCTCCAACGTTAAGTTATATCGGACGATGAATGAAATGGGTGAAATGATGCTCAAATGGGTCCGGACTCCATGGAGCTTAGAGTTACTCGACATTCGTCTTTCAGGAAAAGGGAAAACCCTGGAAAAACCTTATCCAGGTAACTCACTCTGACCGAAATTCGAACTCGGGACCTCTTGAACGTGAGGCAGACACGCTACCATCTACGCTACCGAGGCGGGCAGCCCATGTCCTCAAATTTAGAGGCTGATAATGTGTGAAGAAATTTAGAAAAATTGCATACTGTATTATACTTTAAGAACTGTAACTCCAATTTGAATACTGTAACATTATTGATCCTCCACAGCTATGTAGCCAATTTATCTGAGTGTAAGGTTGGCAATAAAATGTCAATAAAATGTAAATTTAAAAGATGGACATCTTCAGAGAATTTGTTATATCGCCAATTCCTTCTTTCAAATCTGAGTGGACTGTGGAAGGAGACTCAATACCTTGCCCTCTCGTGTTTCTCATTCCTTCTACCCTTCTGGAGGAAAAGAGAGTAACTATAGTACAATAATCTGATTATGAAGACCTCATATACTGGTTGGAGGGACCGGGACGTCCTCCACGTCCCACCCTCCAGTACTGCATCCTACTAATGACGTCCGTGATGGCCACAGGTGTAAGGATATCTCAGTTTTTGTTGGCTTCCAGTGGTTTGGAAACCCCTGTGAGACGTTAACGTTGCTGAAAACAGGCACAAAGCACAATAAACGCACCATTTCGCAGAGGTACTAACCAATATTTTCCAAGTGATTTCATTTGTAGGCCACAGACAAACAATAGCGTTTCACCCCTTTGCTGGCCTTTCTATGGAGACATTCGATCGAGTTATGATGTGCGTTACTGGCAAAGGAAAGGTTTTATTCCAAGACAACGACCTGCATTGTCTCTGTCCTCTTGGACCAGACAAGCAGCAACCGTTTCGCTCGAAACAATGTGTTGTCAATTCTTTACCCATTCTCTCTCTGTCTCTCTCTCTCTCTCTCTCTCTCTCTCTCTCTCTCTCTCTCTCTCTCTCTCTCTCTCTCTCTCTCTCTCTCTCTCTCTCTCTCTCTCTCTCTCTCTCTCTCTCTCTCTCTCTCTCTCTCTCTCCCTCCCCAATTTCGTAACACAGCATTATAGCCACGTGACCCCATTATATGCATAGTTGCACTTACAAACCGAGCGGAATGGCTCAGGTTTCGTCTGTGCACCGCATTCGGGAGGTCCGAGTTCGATTCCCGTGACCGGTCTACCTTACTCATGGGGGTTTCTGGGGGTTTCCCGGGTCACCAGGCGAATGCTGAGTAGGTTAATTACATCCCCCAAATTTCCTGCCCCACCATTTAATCCCCATTTTCATTTCATATCCTCTCTATATGGTGGTCTCTGTCAGGTTAGAAGTGTCGGTGGGTGTCTCGGCGATGTAGTGACTACTTGGGTCGGCCGCCCTCTGTCTACCCTCGCCACATCCTTCTTCCCGGGGATGCCCAACAGGTGCCGAATCCCCTCCGTAGCAATCCTTATCCTAGTATATGTTTGTTCTTTATTCTTGCTTCAGATAATGAACACTGATGAGAAAGAATTACTGGGAAAGGAAATTCGGGAATTAAATATTATACGCCTAAGTTTTGGATACTTCTCCCGAATTTTACAGTTATGAAAACTGTTAGAATGGATCGTTCTGGTGGTATTTGAACTACGCACCTTCCATTCAAAAGCCCATGCCTCAACGAGCTCGGCTAACCATGTGGGTCCTGCAGCTATGATTACTGAACATTAATTAAATGTGACTTAGTGTATAATAATTTCTCACAACCTCCTGTGTTACTTCCCAGTCTATTAAAACATTCGTTATAATTGATCATAAAGGAGCATGAGATAATTGCCATGCCATAAGAACAGATTGGTGTTTAACTCGATAGAGCTGCTATATGTCTAGCACATGCGAAGTCTAGTTTACACGAATGGCAATGAGTGAAATAGTTAAGACGGTGCTTCGAATGAGAACTACGAAACACATTACATTCTGAACGGCGCCAGATGGAAACGGTTCACAGTTGTGGCAACCTTCAACACGGTTTATGTTCGTGTCCTGCGACTGGACGACTTTCACCATCAGGATCATAAATTCCACGAGTCTCTACGACGTACCGCACGGCGATGTCGCATACACACAAAAAAGAAATCAATTCTCAGAACTGCAATAAATTTTTTAATAGGCTGTTAGCACACAATGTGTATTTCAATAGAGCCATAAAGAGACGTGAAGTTAGAGGCAGCCAGCCAGTTCTCCACCGAGAGCAATCCATCAAGCGGAAGAGGAAATAAAAAAAAAAAAAAAAAGGAAGAGACTTGTTTAATAAGAGCGGCGACTTCTACCCGGTATAACGAGACCTCAAAAGAGTTGCCACTGTGATTGTTTACAGATGCACCATTGTGTTTCTCCGTGGCGCATAAAAACCCGCAACACAAAGATACAGGGATGAAATAAATCTGGAGGTATCGCGTTCAACACGTCCCTTGGCCCCCGATTTGCGTTGTTTCTTAAACAACAGGCTAACTGTACCTTTATTTTCTTTCTTGCTATGATCAAAGCTATTTGACAGGTATCGGGAGAGACGCTATAGCCCAATTTAAAATATAGGCATTCGGATTATCTATCCAGCTAACGCGTACTGTCTCGTTTAAAATAATAATAATAATAATAATAATAATAATAATAATAATAATAATAATAATAATAATAATAATAATAATAATAATAATAATAATAATAATAATAATAATAATAATAATAATAATAATAATAATAATAATAATAATAATAATAATAATAATAATAATAATAATAATAATAATAATAATAATAATAATAATAATAATAATAATAATAATAATAATAATAATAATAATAATAATACACACTAGCCGTGTGTAGACTAAGATTTGGGTAGATAGAGTCGGACGGAGACCGGGAGGTCCGTGATTCAAATCCCGGCCATAGCATCGAATTTTTCAGTCTGACTCTTTCTACCCAAATATTAAATAAGTAGTTTACGTTTTACAGCACGTAACAACAACTTTGTGCAAATATTAAGGAAACATTATTACCTGTCTTGACGAATGAAAGAAGTTGTTACGGAAGGTCGCTGGTGTAACATGGCTCGGTTTAGAGAGGTCGGAGAAGGCAGGAACTAAGTGCAGTACGTTCTGACCATCAAAACATCAGCACAGCGTACGTATAACACAACGCATATTTTTGCACTTGCGAAATGGATATCCAATGGCTTTAAGTATTCTCCAGATTGTGTCCTTCCATCTCCAAAATGCAGCATTCCTGAGCTTACGTACTGTACAAATTTCTGTTCGTAAAACTCGAGAAAAGTTCTGCGTACAACACATTTTTCAAACTCATGGAGTTTTTTGGATATGGGCGATATTTACCAGGTGTTGACAGTTTTTCTCCTGTACGCTTTGAATTTTGAACCTCCTTTTCTATAATATGCACAGTTCGTTCACTTTTACCCACTGCCGTTGCTGTCCTTTTTATAGCATTCTTTAACGGAATATTATAACTTTACGTTCATCTTCTTTACAAAACGGTAAAGATATGGAGAGAGCAGGCTTGGCTACGTAAATGGGACAGTTTGGGGGGGGGGGTGAAGTAGTAATTAGAAAAATGTTGTCAGTAAAAGGAGAAAAGAACAGGAGAAATATAGGGAATTATTTAGGGAAAGTTAAAGAGAGATGGCTAAGAACAATTAAGAGAAAAATGTAGAGTGGGATAGGTGAAATGGCAGAAAGTGTAAAAAAGAGCAGAGGGCCTCCAATATACAAAAACCTAGGGTTAGGTGTATGGGGACTGAATTACTATTCAATGATGGGCAACATGATAACATGATAGGATTTTCAGGATTTAGGAATATATGGCATATTTCAGTATGGATTTTATAATTGTAATCTTGATTTTGTATTTTCATTTGTTGATGTAAAAGGAAATAAATTACTAATTACTAAATTACTACAAAACGGTAACACATCGAATATTAATTTTTTTCTTTATGAGCGTATTACTTCGAGCGGCGGTGTTCACATTTTGACTTGATTCGAACCCATCCACTGTAAGACTCAACTGCTGCATTTCAGTATTTCCGAACGGTGACGTAATATTGCATATCTGTTCGTGTTTACGCAAGCTCCCACTGTTAGCCTTCTGCTTTCATTCTTCAGCCAGGTTGTACAACTAGAGGTCAACACGAAACCATGTAATTATAAAGAATGTACAGTTACAGTTGCAAACCTAATTAAGCTCTATGGACCCTGGGCTCATTTTAGCATCATTTCATTCATTCCATTCATCGTCCAATATGACTTAACACTGGAGGAGGTAAATTACAAAAACAAAAAAAAATCCTTACACCAACAATACCTTATTAAGAAAACACTACGGTTTGAATTACTTAAAAACAGCACATTTAAATAACATTAGAAAGCTCAGACACCTTAATTTTAATTGTTGACTTAGCAAAATATTTTTAACACCCAGGCAATTTTGCATACTCAGTTCTCAAGGAAAGGGAAGGGAAATACCCGGCTGGTGCATGATGGAAGAGTTGACTAAGACTTAGTGCCGGGGTTTACACTGTCTGTGGCGGTGTTTGCATTACCTGAATATAGTTTCTATTTGACCGCTCTGGAGTTTACCGTGTCCGATGGCCGGGACTCGAACCACACTGCTTCAGCTTTCCGTGCCGACAAATTGCCACAGTAGTACCACGGTGAGATGTCCGAAAGGGCATTAAACTTTCATCATTTGACTTGTGCACTCCGGTAAACCTCCAAGATGATTTAAAATGCTATAAAGAATGCAGGTTAATTCTGCGCTTGTAGTCTCTCTCCCCACCTCTCTTTTTCTCACTATCTCGTTCTCATACATAAATACGCGCGCAGAGTTAAATTAAGTGTTAACAGTACTTTAAAACTGATACGTAACAGTTGAAAAAAAAATGAGTATTCCACCTAATGCAGGAGCTCTTACTTAAGATATATACGGAGGAGTTTTATGAGCTGAATCATAATTTCTTACTAATTAGAGGTGCAATGGTTTTCAGTAACAGTTTCGATCGTTCCAGTTCCAAAATAACGATCATGTAGACCAGATACCCTTGGTCCACGTTACTTTGAAGCAGTTAGGATTTCACATGTAGATAAATGATCATTGTAACCGTAGCCAAGGTGACCAAGACAAAAATCCTATGGAAGGATACAATTCACCCAATTCAATACTTATACTCAAACAATTTTTGAAGTTCCATGATTTGGGTTCTCTTACATCAAGTTAGTGACTCGTTTCGGTATACATGCAACATACTAAACATTAGAGACATCGAACTGCGTTAAAGGAATTCACATCCATCATGTTCACCATTATCACGATCTTAATTGTAGAAGCTATCATGTATATCAATTTCCCTGATGCTAATGATTGAAATTATGCTCCAAAATAGCAGTTACTTCCGCAAGTCTATCACAAGCACTAAACATCATCGGTCTGACTGAAGGACTTCTAATGAGCACTGTCCTCAATTGGAAGTTGGAACAGCATCATAAACGTAATTTAAACTGTTGTATTATAATACTAATAGTGCGAATTTGGCTTTTGAAACGGTTTATTCTCGTAACCGTTCCAAAATACGCTACATCTAGTGCTAACAGTACTATGAATAAATTCGTTTTCTTTCTATCTTCTTCTTTTTTTGTACCAATTTGTTATTCAGTTCCTTTTTTCATCCCAAGTATTCTTCTTTGCTTATCAACTATATTACTTTATTACTCCACATATTTTATGTGGATTTGAATGTTTTTGAGAAGGATTGTAATTCAGTTGGAGAACAAGTATAAATAGGAAGGGAGCTGTTACCAGGGCAACTGGTAGCGGATGTAATCACTCACTCAGTGAGAGAGGGGGGCGCGCGCACGCGGTGAAGCGAAAAGAAGAGCAGTCTGGAGACAACTCAATTACATGCCGCGAGGAGCTATACCTTAACCTTAATGCCGGTCCTCATTTACACAGGCGTTCCTGTCAGCGCCAATTACCGCACGTGTTCTCTACCTGATCCGGTTCTGGGTCGAGGTGCCTGCCACACATCCATCTGGGGGTTACAGCTACTGGGGGACGTAAGATGCTGTGGCTGTCAAGTGGCGGTAATGTTCGCCTGGGCAGTCTCCCTATGTCTCGCCTTTTGAAGCAGAAGCTGCCAACGGCTCTGACGACCTGCTCACTTCTCTTGTAATCTTGTGTATCGCCAACTCTAGATATTCAGCTGATATTTTGCCTTAACATTAACATGCCAGGATTGGCAGGTCGCCGTTTCTGCCATTGATAACGCTAACCATATTAATATTACACTCACCTTACGTTATTAAAGGTGTTCCAACTATCATACAGACACGAGCTATCTGTAAAACTCGACAAATTTCTGAAATATTGGAAAACGCACGCCAGATACCGTCATCTAATTCGCACGAATATGGGAATTTGTTGCTAAATTGCAACTTGAAGCGTTCGCCAAGATATATAAAAAAAACAATAGATTTAGACATGCAGAGCGAAAGGGCTTGTTAACAAAAGTAAGATGTAAGGCAGCAACTTTCCTGGATAATTCCCATCTCATCCAATCTAACCCCCCCCCCCCCCCGTTATAACCTTTGGCTGCCATTTTTCCTCCGTGCAAAGGATGATTTGTGGGGAGGGACTGTCTTCAAAAACTTCCGCGTTGCATTCTCTGAAATGATGAACTGGAGTATCAAGTTTGGGATTTCATTTTGCAGTTCCTCGTTCTCAGATAATCTTATGCTATACAGGGTGTTTCGAAACAACACCGAACAAATATATAGAAGTAGTTGCTCAGCTTCTATGTAACACATATAGATAGCTTTTACCGCCAATATAGCCACTTAAAAACGCTCCAGAATGAGTGTGGATTGTGCAGTGACAGGAACAACGCAGGGTGCCTCACGCTATCGAAGGAATCGTAGGTAAGTGACACATCGTACCGCCTGTTGTAGCAGTTTGTAAACATACCTGCATGCTCCACGGTAGCTTGCTACCTTTAATAATGTCTTCGGCTTATGAAACCGCAATAAAGAAGCTATTCCTTAATTATTTGTCTATGGGTGTTTAAAGTGTTCTAATATTCCGTTATAGCAGTCGATGACGGCAAATAAGCTGGTGGACATATGCAACTTAAACCTTTTAGAGGGAAGTTGGAGTTAATGAGTTTTAGAATGGAAGCATTAAATGATAAAAAGAATAGAGAACAAAATCAAAGAATTGTAGATAAAGTTAACCAAAACTAAACTCGTACCTTATGCAATGAGACAAGCACTTTATTTCAATGTGTGTAATAATACTAAATAAAGCAATTGTAACTTAAAAGGAAGCTGTTGATTTTACATTAAGTGGTTGAAAGTACTGTACAATTTTTTTTTTTTTTTTTTTTTTTTTTTTTTGCTTGTTCTATTTATACCCCGCCTTTAACTACTATGGTCATATCGGCGGCCGATCTCCTTTGGAACATACTGAAGGTGTTAACTCGTTATCTTTGGGTTTATTTATCATTACATCACGCACACATTCACACTCTCATTCATACTTCCAGACTCTGGGGAAGATGGGGAATTATCTTGGTCGGAGAAAAATCCCCACCCCCACCGCCGGGAATCGAACCCGGGGCTGTACAATTAAGATCATAGCAAAATGAGCAACCTTGCAACTGCCCGACTTTTTCACAAATAACCGCCCTTTGCCCCATTACCTGAAAGCGAGGCTAGGATCACTGATAAAGAGCAAGGAGTAATGTTTTTGTTTTCGTGGCCGCTGTGTCCCAATAACTTTTGAGTTTCGCATACCAGTAGTTACTGCGCTGCCTAATCACAAAATAATGTAATATTTAATGCTGCATAAAACTATACCTAACAGAATTTCGAAGCTGCGACATCGCGACATTGCGACATTCCGACATCGAAATTCGGACGGCTATATTCGTTCAGTGTCGTTTCGAAACAATCTGTATATGTTTTTCATGGGTCACGGAGGTCTCGAAAGAAGTATTTCACACGAAATTTAGATGTTTTAAGTGTTATTTAAGTGGTAGAAGAAGAACAAAAACAAAGGGTGAATAATACCGGAACAGGCATGCACTTGCAACATCCTTGCTTATAGTCAAAATGCAAACCCCACTTGAGCTGTCTTGAGAACCAAATTCAGCAGCGTCCAGGATGACAGGCATTCAATTTGCTGATGCGATGAGAAAGAGTGCCGATTGCTCGATAAAACAATTTCCAACGTGGAGATGATGTGGAAAAGAGGGAGGGAGAGAAAATCCGATAACCTAAAGACGAGCTACAACATGGAAGGAGGGGTGCAGTGTGTAATGTAGCGAAAAGGGCCGGGGGGGAGGGAGAACAAGAGATGCTCAAAACCTCGACATCTCTGTGAAATATGTTCACGCGTTTGTTAAACATCCGACACGAACGGCGTTCGTGCTCCTACTCACGTTTTACACTCCAACAAACCTGTCACCGCAACTACACGTTCGTTAAACATCACTCTTCTCAACGAACAATGCACCTCTGTGCAAACAGTTCTGCTATCCAACATCAGGGATCAAAAGTTAAGCTAAGCAAACGCAATCCAATATCCTGTTAGGTTATGACATAGCAGCTTACGAATCGCCCTCCGCTTTCTCGGCAGCACATCTCATATCGTCTATTTTTGTACAGCTTTACGAACTATTCTTGGCCCACCTCTGCGATGTGGGAGGTAGAGTGTACTCAAGAGGTTCCGAGTTCAAATCTCAGTTAGGGTTTTCCCTTTTGTTCATTCACCGTACAACTTATTTTTCTATCTACTTCTTGTTATCATAAATTATTGCATAAATAGTACACATAAGCCACATCCATAATATATTACGTGCAACACGCTCTTCGAACGATAGTCTACTGTCTGATCAGCCATTTCAGTGACTGTGCTGCACTCTTGTTAGCTAAAGATGCAGCGGCCCTCGTAGCCGTGGTCGCTAGAGTCTATGTGTCTGGCGTTCCGCCGCGTAGAGGGTCGTGGGTTCAAGTCCCTCCTTGATAATGGGTGTTTATGTGTATATGTGTAAAATAACAGAAAGCAAAGAACAAAAACGCTAAAGCTACGGAAGTGCAAAAGCGGCGAAAACAAGGGGTATTTAACTATATACCGTATTTACTGACATGACGACTGTTCAAAGTAGGTAACTCTACAACAGCTGCAGTAAGTCCAAAATGGTCCGCCATATAATCTGCATGGAACAAATTATGAAACAGTAATAATGGCAAAACAAATACAAATAGGTAACCATAAATAATAATTCGCGTAACATAAACACATGTATAGGTATGTCTTCAAAATACACTTGTAAGAAAACAGACATGTTGGGCAAAGCAATTAACAACTAGACTGTAGCGGTAGCCAAGTAAAGTTCCATAACACAATTACGAGACAGGAGTTCGGCAAACTAAACAAGTTGTGAAGTGTGATTGATGGACAATGTTAGACAGAGACAGAGATACCTTAGAAATCCCAGGTGTATCAAACTTGGCATAGCATGAGAGAAAAATGATCTGTGCTGCTACCTAACGTTATAAAAGAGGAACAATTTCCAAGGATGCTTCCAAGGATGTTCCTATGAAATACGTTGACGAAAAGTGTGGTTTAAAATTCTTAAGAAGCACACCTTGATGCAAAGTAGGATATAAAATTTGCAGAATTAGTTAAAAATTCCCTTGAAAGTTCAAATGTACCTTGCTAGTCGCTTTCATTGGTTTTGTTACTGCAACTGATATAAATTCAGCTTAAATACCAAGCACGTAGCTTATTTATTTACTCTCAGATCCCATTTTAGGTAAGAGTGATTATGTTTGTTAAACCATGAAACCAAAGACAAAAGGCGGGTGAAGATAATCTAGCAGACCAGACAAATACGAGTATATGCACAGCGGTCCCCTACAGTGACCAACTATGGCAAAGAAGGATATTAACATAATAACTACATTCTCTTGTAGTTTTACGATGCTTTTAGTTTATTTGCTTGTTAGAAAGCACCATTGCTTCTGGCAACAATTATCACTGTTTTATGTTTTCCAAGCGTTAAGCAATGATAAGCGTGTCTAGAAGGTACAGGAAAAGGAAACGGAGTGTTCCAAAGAAGGTAGGTACATAGGTTCCCCATTTCCACATCTGAAGTTTGCAGCTGTTTAGGTATATTGACAATAAATCATGTTTATTTATTTATTTATTTATTCATTTTCCCACCTCGGTAGCGTATCTGCCTCACATTCAAGAGGTTCCAAGTTGGAATCTCGGTCAGGGCGAGTTACCTGGATAAGGTTTTTTTTTTTTTTTTTTTTTTTTTGTTTTGGATTATTCCCTTTTTCCCCACCTCGGTAGCGTAGATGGTAGCGTATCGGCCTCACATTCAAGAGGTCCCAAATTGGAATCTCGGTCAGGGCGAGTTACCTGGATAAGGTTCTTTTTTGTTTTGGATTATTCCCTTTTTCCCCACCTCGGTAGCGTAGATGGTAGCGTATCGGCCTCACATTCAAGAGGTCCCAAGTTGGAATCTCGATCAGGGCGAGTTACCTGGATAAGTTTTTTTTTTTTTTTTTTTTTTGGATTATTCCCTTTTTCCCCACCTCGGTAGCGTAGATGGTAGCGTATCGGCCTCACATTCAAGAGGTCCCAAGTTGGAATCTCGATCAGGGCGAGTTACCTGGATAAGGTTTTTTTTTTGTTTTGGATTATTCCCTTTTTCCCCACCTCGGTAGCGTAGATGGTAGCGTATCGGCCTCACATTCAAGAGGTCCCAAGTTGGAATCTCGGTCAGGGCGAGTTACCTGGATAAGGTTTTTTTTTTGTTTTGGATTATTCCCTTTTTCCCCACCTCGGTAGCGTAGATGGTAGCGTATCGGCCTCACATTCAAGAGGTCCCAAGTTGGAATCTCGGTCAGGGCGAGTTACCTGGATAAGGTAACAACAACGGGTATTTTTTCAGATTATTCTCACCCATTTCATTCATCGATATGACAACGTTGGAGGAGCTAAATGAAAAAAATAAAGATCATTTATTCATTTATGCTACAACAGAGCAAAGCTCCAATTACAGTACAGTAGTAACATTTAACTTATACAAATTTAACTGCAATACAACAAGAATATAAGAAGGAACACACAAAAACTAAAACTAAAAATGAACTATTAAACAATTATTGTTAAAGGCAAGGCATTGCAATCCGTCTACTGATTCAGCCGATAATTTTAAGTGGTATAACCAAGAATCACATCGAAATAATTCCCTTATTTAAATGTTCTTATACTGTTCGTAAGGGAAACTAAACTCCAGCTCTGTTTTGGTTGAAGGTTGTATTTGTTCGTTGCAATTTTATTCTTAATTCCCTGTTCAAAATATTTGCGGACAACATGGTATGTATATTTGCTTATAATAGTGAATTTCTAGAACTGTTTTTGTGTAGTAGTGAGTCATACTCAGATTTGTCTTCTTTATCATAAATCGGGATCATTAATTTAAAGAAGTATTTCGGAAATTATTTCTCATGAACTTAAATCCACAAAGCGTGAATATTGATTATAATATTAGAGCCTCAATAAATCATCATCTGATTCCGCCTGAGTCTCCATCGACTAGCAAAGGAAAACTGCAAGGTCCTAAAACACCCAAATTAACTGACGATTTTAAAGGCCAGGAAATAAAATATGATTGTAAATGAAAGGAAGAAAGCAACTGCCTTAAGTTAAAAAAAATAGTGTTTATATTATTCACTTCAAGCTCTAGGCCGTTCCGTATTCACAAAGATTTCCTCTAACGTTTTGTTAGTATTTATTGCTCTTCCTTAGAACGTTGGCATCCAAATGACCGGCACATGTACAGTTGCCTAGCACTAAGGTCCCCGTGGACAAGTTCGTCCCAGAAGCAGATACAGTTGCGTAGCACTAAGGTTTCTGTGAACATGTGTCGATAAACGTTATTGGGCAAATTTTGAAACATTTCAAGATATCTTCCGAAAACGCTACGTTTTAACTTTAAAATATTTATTCACAAAAGACAACACTTTAATGTCAAGATTTCTGTCTAAATACAATTTACCGCTGAATTTACTCACTTACTTAAAAAGAAGAACTGTGAAATTTACTCTGAACCTCATTGAGAAACGATATAGGTGCCTTCCCAATAAGAACTTCCTTATTTTGTGTTTAATACTTAGTTTTAACATTAAAAACATTAAAATAATTATTTTATATATGCAAAGATGCTGTAATATACAGCAAAGTTGGAAATATGTAATTATATGCGCCATGAAAACTTAAATACAATAATTATTTTATACATGTAAAGATGCTGTAATATACGGCAAAATTGGAAATATGCAATTATATGCGCCATGAAAACTTAAATACAATACAGAAAAACATGAAACATACTGCAACAAGTAAAAAAAAAGTCATTACGTGAATGAGCTGGAGATCTGTTACCACGCCCTGAAGTTCAGGTTTTAATAATAACAAAATTACATGATTTCATACCAGAAACGTTTGTTGCATTATGTTTATTGCCTTTAATGCTACGACGACCCAAAGGTCATTAGTTTAACTGCCGTAAGGAACCACACTCGCACCCTGTAAACGTGACTACGGTTCTTTTCCACACTTTGTGCTATATCAACTTGACGGATCCAGCATTGTAAATTTATACACAGAATAAATTGGTTCCCCAGGCTCGTAAATCCGATTGTCACATAAACGTCAGCCGAGAGGCACGCTGCCTGCTGTTCGATGTGTCTTCTGTTTCTTTTATTTACTCTCCAAGGTCTTTTAAGGGGCAAAAGCAAGCTGCTGTACCAGAGTCCCTCCGCCCCTCGGTCGGCTGTGGATACTTTCGAGACGCGCTTCACAGCTTGCTAAACAATAAACATTGTGTAACATGAAGGGGAGTGTTACTTAAAGACTTCCTTTGTCAAGAGGATTGTTCAACATTTCTGGGCATTCACCAACCTGTGTTATTAAGTTTTCCTTGTCAAACTTTAACAAAATTGTTTGCAGCTTATTTACACTTAAAGCTACGCAAATCCACAAATGGTATTAAAAACACCACAAATTTGTTCCTTAAATAATACTATAACTTTAATCCTTGAAAAACAAGAAACATCAATGCAAATTGTAAAATATCGGAGTTACCCAGAAAACAATTTCAGTGCAAAAGATGAAAAGTTAGAATAGTAAAGCCAAATTTGGAAATTTTGGATACGACGTGTATAATACCCCCCATGTTGCTGTATTTAGAACCTATTGCTACAGATTTTCTAAAATATAAGAAACAAAAAAATGCATAAAGCTGTTGATACACTTACCTTATCGTCTTCACCTTCACTATCACACTGAAACAAAGAAACAAAACCTAGTTAGAAAATTAACTAAAACAAAGAAGAACAAATCTCTGAATTAAATTATGTAACAAGAATTGTATCTTATGGATTATTAGTAACGGTGACACCAAGAGATTTTTATATAGATCCATGCTGTGACTTCGATAAACACATCCTGTTCTGTACTATACACCATACCAAAAATTAATTACAAATGGCGCCATCCATAGGCATGCGAGGCAGGCTACTGCAGATCGAGGTAATTCAGCCGGATATGTAACTCCTATAAGTCCGCGATATTTTGACGGGGGTGACGAACATTGCTTATTCAACCACAATATGCGCTTAGTTATGTCAGTACTTATCCAGATTCAAAAAATTCCTATCGAGCACATATACCTACATGCAACTGTGGAGGGTCACAAATTGCGTGACACATGTTCAGCTCGGCAGCACGCAGTGGACCTGTTTCCAAAACAAATGCCACACGGAGGAAGCAAAGCACGTGTTCCTTGGTTTCAACTTCCTGCCACCTGGCCGCCTCTACAAGTGTCTGCAACATTGTTGACACCAGCGGACCCCGTTCCAAGCACCGAACTGTCAGTCCCTTTCTAGTTGTAATTCCCCTATAGGCGATTACAAGGGGTTATTTTAACCCCTCCACTTCACCCCTCCCCTCTACCGATCAACCTGGATATCCAACTCGCCTCTCTTCGTGAAGGGGCAGACCACCACTGCACCCCGGGATTAGAGGGGTGAAAGACTGAAGGCTGAAGAGCAATAGATCATGCAGGGTCCTGAACTGAGCATGTATCCTTTGGGATTCATACAGATGCCATAGCTTTTAAAATATAGAAGTAATGTTGAGATCTAATTGAAACTGAGTTTTTATTTATAGATGTTCTGTAGCTACCGTAGTTTTCAGCGTCCCATTCTATATTGAAGGTGAAAGGTCGCTTAATTTTGCTCAGAGGCCTTACACCACGACGATTGGGATTTAGGTTGATAAAGTGACATACAGGTCCTAGCAGTCGCTGTCAGTACCTATAGTGGAGACATACAGTGAAGTAATTTGCTGGTTTATTGTTTGTTTGTTTTTTTTTTTTTTTTTTGTAATTTACGTCCTCCAACGTTAAGTCATATCGGACGATGAATGAAATGGGTGAAATGATGCTCAAATTAGCCCGGGGTCCATAGAGCTTAGAGATACCCGACATTCGTCTTTCAGGATAAGGGAAACCTCCGGAAAAACCTTATCCAGATAACTCACCTGACCGAGATTCGAACTCGTGACCTCTTGAACGTGCGGCAGACATGCTACCACCACGCTACCGAGGCGGGCTTGCTGGTTTATGTTTTCTATAAAAGGACTCCCGCCAGTCTACTGCTATCCATTGCGTTAAGTTACATGTAGCTTCGGATCTTCTCCGTGGTCGCTATGATCTGTCTCAAACTAGAAAATATCTGTCGTAAACACGTAGCACAAGAGAAAGAACAGATATCTTTAACAGAATGCTCTTAGTTTTCTGGCTGGTGGCAGGAACATTTACATTATCTGTCCGTTTTTCTCTCCTCCCATATTTTGACAACAGGATCGTTTTGTCACTTTATATACTGCAACCCTGTGCTCCAGTGTGTACATTTTTTGCATCCTTTATCAAAATTTCACTTGAATTATTATATATACTCAACGCAAAGCATCCAATACAGTGCTACGCATACAAAAATTAGCTACTTCCTACATTACACCTGATGGGACCTACCCGTATGTTGTAACATACAGCGCAAACCCAGAGGGACTTTTGTGGAACAAGTGCGGCAAATGCACCACTGAAGAACAAGGTAGAGTCTGAACACACGAGAGAAATGGAATATGCTCTACTTTCCATGTTCTCCGATGTACTTAACGCATGTGTATTAGATACCATTTTTCTACGATTGTAAACAATACAAATAGTAATTCTTCCACACCAGTCATGTGTAGGCAAAGATTTCGATAGAGTCAGAATGAAAAATTCGATGCAATTGCCGGGATTTGAACCACGGACCTCACGGTTTCGGTCCGATTGCTCTGAACCATTGAGCTACCATGGCCAACGTGGCGTCATGACATTAAATTGTCCAACTGACTCTTATGTTTCCCGGTAAACCACTAAGGGTTCTCATATACAATGAGATACGCACCTTTTATGGCGACTTACTATGCCGTAAGTTACAAGTCCCAGGCTTCATAGTTACCCCTATTAAATTAATTGGTGGAAATTTAATCTTTCTTCCACACGCCTTCGTTCGTGACGGAGACTATAACATGTTACTATGGCTACACTAGGTGTATGTGTTTCCCTATCAGTGAAATTCTATATGTAAAACAATCGACGCGCTTAAAAACAGCATAACGCTTCGCCACGATGATTCTTTAGCTAGGCGTGGTTGCAGTAAACTCGGTGGTCAGCCGGTAATTTCAAAGATACATTTTCATTTTATTTATTTCGTATATATTTTTTGTATTTATTTCTCATCTTTCTTCTACATACAATTTCATTGATACATTGACATTTGTAACATTTCTTTCACACAATAACAAAATGACTTATTCACATCTAACATACCCTTCCTACCTGCTTGCCTGAAGTCTCGGTTTCAATACACATAACCCCTGGTTTTCGTTTATTGATGACCCTCCTTTCCCTTGTATCCCTCGTTCTAGTTTTCCAGCCCTTAATTATTATTTATTCTTCATCAATCTTAATCATTTCTCTCTAACTTTCCTCAGATATTCACCTATATTTCTTACATTCTTTTCTCCTTTTACCAATAACATTTTCTTTATTATTAATAACTCCCCCCATCCCTCAAACTGTTCCACTTTTGTTGTCAAATTTGTTCTCTCCATAACTGTGTTTGTTTGCAAAAAGGTATACTATGCCAATCTGTATCCTCTTCTCCACACGTTGGGCATTTCCCTGTATCCTTATCATATCCAATACCTTTCAAATTTTTAACTCCTGTCCTTGCCCAGGCAAATCCTTCTCACCCTGACTTATTACACACATCTGTGTACTTCTCCCTCCCCCACACTGTCTTTATTTCCCTATATGTCCTCAATGATCTTTTCTCCCTTACACTGGTAAATATAACTTGGCTATCTAAATCTTCCAGCCTTAATTCTACCTCTTTCCAAAAGCCCATATAATAATACTCCTCGTTTCTCCAAATATGTCCCATACCTATCTGTTCCACCAGTTTCCTTACTTTTTGCCCCCAAGACTCCCCATTTGCTTCTCATCTACAAAAGAGAACATTCCTTGATAATATTGTTTTCCTCCAAATTGGCAACTCTATAGAGATATTTCAATACCCTTGAGACAATTTTAACCCTTGTTGAATGTCTCCCAACTCTAATTGTGCTGCCCTATTGGGTGAAGCTACCGGTAATATTCGTATATATTACAAAGTTACTCATACTTTACACAGAGGACTCAAATTACAAGAAATGTTCATAAAATCTCAAAGGGATGCTGCAGTGACAAATATAAATCTCGGAAAAACTGTCATTTGTATTCCATGACTTTAAAAGTACTTAAGGGCAATAAATTCAAAATGTGGTTTGATCTTATTTATTATAAATCCCTTTATTTACTTAATGTAAGTTAAAATCCAGAATATATGTTTTTTATTTTGAAATTGAGGTGTGGAAATTTCTTCTTTTTTCTACAGCATATTAACTTTTTTTCAAAATGTTTCACACGGCGCACTTTTTATACAGTTCTTCTGAAATTTGCCATGTAGATTTGGAATATAAAATCAATTAAACGTCATAGAGTATTGTTTTCTTTTGAACAGCTTTTGAGTTATTCATTTTTAAAACTATATAAAATTTGGTAAATAAAAAAAAATTTTAAACCACAGAATTTTAAAATGTTATTCTTTTGTAACTAAGACCCCCAAAATGAAATGATAACAGGTGTGTGAGTTATATTTAGATAAAAGACACAGAATTAAAAAACACATTGTTTTTAAAAGTGCATTTGGAATAGGATACTAAAAATCAGTTTTAAAATGTCATAATTCGCAAACTAAAGAGGTATCGCAATAAAATTTAAAACATGTAAGTTTTAACAAGGGCAACATTGAAAATAAATGTTGGGCTGTACTGGCTGAAAAATTAAGGAAACAAAAATGTCATTATAGCTCCCTCTTAACAGTATATTTTGATAAATTACCTGTAGTAATAAAGTATTTGTTGAACTGTTGGTTGGTAATGTCTTAAAATCATTGGGGTTACATTTGAATCAAAACGATTGTATCTGATATTGGTGATGAAGTAAGAAAACTTTATAAATACGCTATAGGGCACGGTGTGCAAAGCTTGGTAACAACTGATGACAGCAATATAAGCTGGAAGAGAAGGAAGCCTGTTAGCCGCAAATCGCACTTTGATCGTTTGCTGTAGAGAGGTTTCTACGTCACCATTTGTCTCTGTCCAGAAGCTCACACCAACTTCCCATCAGTTTTTCCACTTTGTTTCCCAACAATCCCATTTTCCGGAATCCTTTTTATTTTATTTCCTCTCTTTCTCCTCACCGCATTCCCCTAGCTACTCCAAGGATATATCCGTCTTTTCTTCAGCTCTTGTTTTTACTTCCTTAATGCGCTGGCTGGACAAAAGTCTAATCCATTCCAGCAGCTTCTCTAAGTATACTCCGCGCTGTGGCTGATGCGATGCTTTTTTTTTTTCATCTCTCTTCTTTTCCAGGCAACATAATCGTGTTGCGAGGATGACAGCCGATTTCTCATAAACTTTCCGTTTGTGACTCGACAGCTGGTAGAATTATTATCGTTCTAACCACCATTTCTTCAGCTCAATTCTGTTCCGTAACTCCGATATATTTCGCATGACTGGGCATTCCTTTACGGTACAGTGACTCGATAACTAAATTCATTCATTCACTCTTTCATTCGCCAAAATAAATTCTTGAAAGTAGAATTCCTTTTACAACAACCTGGAAGTGTGCGACATGTTGTTTGGCACTAAACCCATTTTATATGTAGCTATCTGAACGTTGTTCCTTGCTCATGCTGGCTATTTGCAGGAATATTCTTTATACTCAAAAACTAAGTAAATATCTTAGGTCGCTTTTCCCTGTCAAACAACCAGAAGCAAAGAATAGGTTTCTGTTATAGAATAAGGTACTCTATTTTGCTGTCACTGTACTAGTGCAGTTGAGTTGCAAATACTAAACCTTTTGATTTGAAGAAAGAGAACTGAAATGTTCAACTAAAATTTAAATCTTTCAGGACTATTTAACTCAGTACAAATTATAGTTCACTACATTTACAGTATTAGGATACTTCTGTTTTGTAGCTTTAGTATTAAAAAAAAGAGAGAGAAAGAAAGAACATTCTAATGATAATGTACTTAGGGCATAACGTCGCTTGACCCGATTTTATCAAGTTCATAGAGTAGCTATTTAGCTGGCCGCCTCTGTAGGTCGTAGCGTGTCTACCTCACGTTCAAGAGGTCCCGAGTTCGAAAGCCGATCAGGGTCGAGTTATCTGGATAGTGCTTTTTCGGGGCTTTTCCCTTAGCCTGAAAGATGAATGGCAACTCTAAGCTCTATGGACCCTGGGCTCATCTGAGCATCATTTCAGCCATTTCATTCATCGTCGGATATGACTTAACGTTGAAGGACATTAATTTTAAAAAATACTAAGGCATCTCTGTCTCAAAACTTTCTGAAAATACACTTTACATATTAAAAATTTCAATAAAAAGCGTAGCAAACCAACGGTTAAATTTATGAATTAATATTCGGTTCAAAAGGTGAAATACATTTAAGGATCAGAAATAAGAAAATGAATACAGGGCACGTTTGGATTACTAAGGAATACTACTGGTTGCCACAACAAAGAAAAACCTCGGGGAATGAGACACAGGACGATTGGGGAAGATTCCAGCGCCCTGCCTCGACATGTTTATGGCACTAAGGTCAGTTCTGTTACAGACCATTCAAAAACATCTTGAAATCTTCTAATTTTAAGAATAAATCTTTTCGGCTTTGTGTGAATAGGGCGCTTTTTTGACGGTTTTACTCCTCGTGTGGCATGCGTTCTCTGTTAAAATCGCTGTCCTTGTTGCACTATGTAAGGGGGGTACTTTTCTCTCAGAGACTTTATTTGCGTTAGTAAGTACCTATACTCTACTTCAAATATGTTATAACATTTATGATTCGTAATAGGCATTAAACTACAGTCTCCATGTAATTAAGGCTTATTTTTCTTAATATAACTGAAGCCCCATGATATCAATTCAAAACCCAAATTCACTTTCGTAACGCTACTTGTACATCTACGCAAATTAACGAATTCGTCGATCACGTTTACTTCATTATTTTCTCTAACAGAGACATAAACACCGAGAATTACTGCTCATAATGAAGGTATCTTTAGCAAGAGAATTTCCTTTTGTATGGCGTTTTAATTTCCCTAATGATAGAGAAAAAATATAGCTTGGTTATTCCCTCCGTAAAATATTTCAGCTTCATCCCTTTAAACATAATAAAAGAGCCAACAGCTATATTTCCTTGTTCACAGAGTTAACGTCGCTAATTCCTTTTACCCACTTTACGGCGAGTTGCCTTTAAGGCCCTTTTCATCAGGTTCCCTGAGAACTTTACATATATTTTTTAGCAGCAAGACAGAGAGAAAGTTGAATTTAACGAGATTTCTCCTCCCGTTCTCCAATTTCATTTTCTCCCCTTCCTTTTCTTGGCTGTAGCGAGGCAAGGGGTGAGTTCAGTTATAATTTTCAATAAAAATGTGTAAACACCAAAATAAGAGGCGTAGCTTCCGTAAAGGGGGAATTCACGTGTAACAGGGCCAATTTTATTATTATTTTCCCTACCACTCACCTTTAATAAATATTGCATTCCATTCACAATCTTCACCGAAAATACACGCTAAATAAAAAAGAATTAATAGAAAAAGGTCTGTTTGTTTGAAAAAGTAATTTAAAAATGAAAACGTCGGTTAAATATTAAACTTAAATACTTAACTTTAGCATCTTTGAAGGACACTTCAGGGAGATTCACAGCACACTTGCATGAGAAATAAAACATTTTTCTTCGATTCTGCAAATAACCAGCGAAGTGCTCTTCATTATAGTCGGTAAACTGTACAAGATAGACAAAACCTCAATACACAAAATATGTGGATCTCGTTAATGGTCACAGTTATATACGCCAAATATTTTACATCGCTAATCATTTCCTAGATATTCTTTGTTATTCTTTAAATGCTTTAGCCTCGGGTAGTGAGTTTTCTTTCTTTCTCTCTCTCTCTCTCTCCTCTCTCACTCTCTCACTCTCTCTCTCTCTCACTCTCTCTCTCCTCTCTCTCTTCTCTCTCTCTCCCTTGTGGTTACGCGAAGAGCTTGAGCTTTAAAGCCATCACATGACCCCAATTCTAAAATATGTCGCTTTAACCTACCTGCCTCTGTAGCGTAGATGGTAGCGTGTCTGCCTCACATTCAAGAGGTCTCCAGTTCGAATCTCGGTCAGAGTGAGTTATCTGGATAAGGTTTTTTTCCAGAGTTTACCCTTATCCTGAAATATGAATGTCGGGCAACTAAGCTCTATGGACCCTGGGATCATCTGAGCATCATTTCGCCCATTTAAGTCATATGCGTTGATGAATGACTTTGAGGAATAAATTAACAAAAAATATGTAACTAAATGTGCAAAATAGTTTTATCGCTACTAAAAAGTGGATAGAAGCATCACGTTTTCTAAGAATAGTCTGCAGAAGAGTGGATAGGGAAAACCATATGAATGCAATATATGATTTTATGAGCACTCTAATTGAACGAGGATGTAATGCTCCAAGACTAAAGCTACAAAATGAAACAATCAGGCATTGCTATTAGCTGGAGCCCTTGAGAGTAAGAAATGCTTCATAACTTCCTCTGTAGAGGAATAATTAGATATTAGTGTCACAAGACAATAAATTAAGTTCCAAATTCGAACACCTATTTCATGTTATTTTCTACAGATTACAGATTATTTAGATTTAGGCAAGTGTTTTAAAGTAAGGTCTTTTAAGTTCCAACACGTGCTTATTTTTCCATTCAGTAGAACCATCTTGCTTATTACATGTGCTCAGTATTTGTACTGACAGAATGAGAAGACTCGTAGTAATACGATGCTTTTTCTTTTGTTTATTTAACGCCCTCCAAAGTAAGTCATATCGGACGAACAATGCATGATGTGGAGGAAATGGTGCTCAAATTGGTCCAGGGTCAATATACCTTAAGTTAACGGATATTCATCTTGTAGGATAAGAGGAGAAAACCCTATATAAAGAAGCCTTATCCAACTTTAGACTTCTTGAGATGTGAGGCAGACACGTTAACCCCACACCAAAGAGGCGGGGTTATATGCTGTGACTTGGATTTTCAAGCGAAAACATTCAACCTACTTACATGAAAGGTTTCTAAAATGGATGATTTGTTTAATTTTTTCTCACAGAATATATATATAAGGTATTCTATGTTCCCAAAATGCAATATCAAAGATTAAGTCCTAAATTATTATTCTATATGAAACATTAGAAATATAAATTCTATTTTTATTTACTCAAACAACGGTTACATTAACTTTATTATGCTACGTCTTTAAGATATTTTGCATAATCGTAGCCCGTGGCATTAAATGAATAAAAACGCTATAATACTTCTAATCAACCAAAATGAATCATTCTGCACCAAATTAATCAGAAAACTATAAAATATCAATGTGAAATATAAACTAATATGTCTCAGATTACGAGAGGCGTCCAAAACGTTCTCGGGTATGCGTTATTGCAAAGATAATACCATACATAAAATCGTCGTTCCCTGCGTAAGGAACGAGAAAAGACAACAGGTTCAGGGTTCGTTCCCTCACTAAGATTTATGCACAGTGGGCATACGATTTGAATTGGTAAGTTTCCGCACACCTGGACCTATGACATTGGAGAGGTTGAGATGCAACTTACATAAAGCGCGGTGAACAACACACCTTTTCAGATAAATTACAGGTTTTACTCGCGATAATAGACGGGTGTTTACACTCAAGGCCACTTCTACTGCCCAGACGTTAACATTACGTATTCATTAAAGTTAATGCGTTCCGTTTGAAGGTCAGCAGCACCATGCACACCGACGCTGTGTATCTCATTGCAAGACCACCAGCGCTGACGTCTTCATCTCTAAATCAATTAAATCAATTTCAGTCTCGCTGCGAAGAAGCTATTTTGCATGGCAAAGGACTTGGCTGCACGCTTAATGTGGTTTCTACCGCGGAACCGAGATAGACTTCCTTCTATTTTAATGTGTTCATGTCGACAGCTTGCTATGTAAGCTTTCCGGTGACAAAGTGAGAACCACAGACCCTGGTTGAATGAACATTAATCCTTCACGGTCCGTTTTATAATTGCACTGACATCACAACTAAGGTACTCACAGCAGTAAAGGTACTCACCAGCTCATATCACGTAATTTACTCCGTAACGGAAAGATATTCTGATGTCCAATTGGCTAAAGCTAGATATGAATCGATTCCAGCCAATGAAGAAATAAATAAACTGAACATCACCTGGATTTCTTTCTTCTTTTTTTAATTTATGTCCTCCAACGTTAAATCATACCGGACGATAAATTAAATGCATGAAATGATACTCATATGAGCCCGGAGTCCATAGAGCTTAGAGTTACCCGAAATTACCGAGCGGGATGGCTCAGGCGTTTCGTCTGTGGCCCGCATTGAGGTCCGGGTTCGATTCCCGTGGCCCACCTACCTGACCCATGGGTTTTTGGGGGGTTTCTCGGATCGCCAGGTGAATGCTGGGTACGTTAATTACATCCCCTGGATTTCCTCTCCCTCCATTTTATTTCCATTATAATTTCACATAATCTCTTATCAGGTGGTCTCTTTCAGCTTGTGTCTCGGTGCTGTCGTGACTCCTTGGGTCAGCCGCTCTCTATCTCCCCTCACCTCATCCTTCCCCACTTAGAGCTTGGGTACAATAAACCACAGGTTTCGGTGCCGAATCCCCTCTGTAGTAATCCTAATCCTACCCGACGTTCATCTTTCACGATGAGGGAAACCCCCGGTGAAACCCCTTATCCAGGTAACTCATCCAGACCGAGTTTCGAACTCGGTGCCTCTTGAACGTGGGACAGATACGTTACAGAGGCCGGCATCTGTTTTTCCCCTTTGTTGCCACCCATACTTATACAACAGGATCGCTCTAGTTTGAAACGAGATTATAGATTAAAGGTTAACACAAAGCAGTGATACAGCTTTCTTCTGGCTCTGCATTGCCTCAGGTGGACTCCCAAAACTTGTTAGGTGCTGGAACACGGTACTTCGTGTGCACTAATAGCCTTCACGCTGTAATACACTCAATTACACTGATAGAAAGATTATCTTTCATCACCGCCCTTTTTCTCCACGTAACGGAGCCGGGCAAATAGTGGATATTTCCTACAGCGTTATCTGTATCATTAAGGTAGCATGAATACTTCCAGCCTACAGTCATTAAGGCCAATCTTCCAGCTTCCTGTGGGAAAATTCTTCTCTCTCTCTCTCTCTCTCTCTCTCTCTCTCTCTCTCTCTCTCTCTCTCTCTCTCTCCTCTCTCTCTCTCTCTCTCTCTCTCTCTCTCTCTCTCTCTCTCTCTCTCTCT